>PVHP010007750.1:0-55655 GCA_004024765.1 Zapus hudsonius | reverse complement strand
CCGGACTTTTGACTCAGGAGTGGCTTCCAGTAAGCTGGGCTCTTTTCAGAGCCAAGTTTATTCTTAACCCTTAGACAGAAAATGCAACGTGATTCATTGTCATGTACCTCACCTTTATATGTACTGTCAGCCTGAGGATGGCCAGGAAGACAGGATAGTGACATGTACCCAGAGACTCAGGATACCAGACAAGTAGCTATCAGACGCTCTTGTATGATCAATGGATATACTTCCTAAGTGTTCTCTTTCTCATAACCCCTGACACATAATTTCTGTTTCTTCCCAACATTCAATAGAAAGCTTTTCACAAGAGAATCTTTACTGCTTTGTAAGAAATCGGCTCTGCTTGCTTCTCGAAGCTTCTCATTCTTCTGCCTCCTTGGGCACACTCATCTGACCTTGTCTCCTGAAGCCAGTTCCTCAGACTTCAAAGGACTCAGAGCTTGAATCGATGGTATGGTGATAAACGATCTTACAGCAAACACTGGGTCCCATAGCTTGATTTTCTGTTCAAGTCTATTACCTATGCTTTCTTAAGAAGAAAATGAGAGGTTTCCATAATTGGAATCCTAGAGTTGAGGGCAGATACCAAGCCCTTGGGGACTCATCCAGTCACGTGACTGAGTCGTGATGAGATCAGGAGCCAGAAGGAAGCCGTTGTCAACTGAACACCAGTCATTTTCAAGAAGAAATTTACTTTGTCTTAAGTAATACTTCCTATTTACCCTGAATGTCTGGGAGGACTCAGCATGAGAAATGAACCTGTGTAGAAAGATGACTTTTTTTCTGCTGCAAAGATATGTCACTGCCAGACAGAAATTCACCAAAACACTAAGACTGAACTGTGTCTTCGAAGGTAAGGGTCTCACCAGAGGAGAAACCACAGTGGGCAGGCAACCTGAATCTTCCCTTTTCTCTTTGTTTTTGATTGAGGAAAGAATTGTTCAGCAATTAAATAGGTAAACAAGACTTTAAGGAGAATGCTTAAACTGCTTAATAGAGCAAATTGCTTTTTAACGCAGATAAGTAGCTGTTAAAGTCATAATTTGCATAAAAATAATGAATATGCTAATTGAAAAAATTTTCTCTCCTAGTCATGAAAATTGGTCTCTTTTGAGTCTTTACAATCCAGCTTGTTATTCGGGTTGTGGTAATTGCGTATGCTTTAAAATATTTATTATTATCTACAATTCACATTTTTGTTAATTGAGGTAGAACTGCATTTAGGCAGTCAAGTTTGCGAAATTCTGCTATCTGTAAACATATAAACTTTCAAATATACTCTAAACTTCATCGTGCTGCAAAATAATTTAATCAGCACAGTCTTTCCATATGCACCTGGCTTGTCATGGCTGTGACGTGGCCTATGGAAATGAGTATGAAGAGCCCAGAGAATTGTGGCAGTATTGCTCTGAGTTGTAATTTCAGTTTTTCCTAATGTTTCTGTACTCTCAGGATGTATGCCACCAATTTCCTTTGGGTCTTGAGCCAGTAGGACTCATTAGACTGCATGGTTCATTCGCATTAATATTGTCAATGCAAAAGACATAGCTCTTCCCTCTAAGGAGATAAGAGATAGCTAGTTCTGGAGCCAAATATTAGTTCCAATGTGTTAACAATTTCATGAGGGCTTTATGGTTGCAGAACGCAAGTCATAAATAAATGCACTTTTTAAATGCATTGGAGGGTTACAGCAAAGCTTGGAAATCTCTACCCCAGTCTTCAGATGCTCTCTGATGACACTCTTCGCCCTTGGGTTGGTGGAAGTTGGGGTTCTATTTGCACATTACAAAAAATGTCATATCTGATCAACTGATTGTCACCTGGATACAAGATCAGCCATGGGAGTGGGCAGTGAATGACTACTGAGGGGTAAAGGCAGCCCAATGTAATTGGCTCTGATCCTGGAAGATTCTGTCTCTCTGTGATCATACGAGTTCTATCGGTGCAGTCAGTTTTGATCCAAGTAAATCACAATATTAATGGAAATACTGAATATTGTAAAATTATTTATCAGGTAAGATGCTAATTTGAGTTGTATTGTCTTTTTGAGAACACCAGTGTACAACTTGGGCATAACAATGACATGTGAACTCAGGGAAACTTCAGAGGTGCAGATACGCACAAACCCACACTGGGATACTTTGCTTGGTGGACAGTCAAGGCTTGAAGGTCACTGAGGATGGACTTTCCTTCATAGCCAGCAGCTTATCAAACAGAGTCTGAAACTCTAGGATTCCCATAGTTACTAGTGTGGAGGTCCTATCATTTGCTACCACTACACAACCAAAACCAGGAGCAGAGATCAGAAGAGAAGAGGGTTTTATTCAAGTGTGGGCTTTGGAAAATGAAGTAGAGACCGCTCATCCACCTCAAAGAAAATCATTCCTTTTTTCTCTTAAGAAGTTTGAGGGGGCAACGAGGCAGGAAACCAACTCTCAGGATTTTTAGAAATAGAAGTCTGCCTCAAACTTTGGATTGTCATGATGGTGGTGCAGATTTTCTTACAGGCTCTGGAAAGAAAAAGGAGAAGGTGGAAAGGCCCCCAAGTGCCAGGGTTATTATACATGCTCACGATTTTGACTGGCATCCAAAGAAGAAAAATAAAGGGAAAAAATTAAAACTTATTCTTTCTATGTACAAACTCAAAGAAGTGGGCAGGCTCAGCCCTGTTGTGAGTTTAAATACATTATGTCCCCTCTCTTTAGCATGTCTTTAGGTAAGATGTGGTCTCTTGGCCAGTCTTGACAGGTTCCAGTGGATTAAGACATAAGGGAGGTAAGTTAGTCTGGGTCCCGAGGACTTTACCCCTGTGGTCAGGAAGAAGTGGCTCTTCTTTATTTCCTTATGTATTTTGTTATCACAGTCATGGTTATTGACAGTAAAAATGAAAATGACATTTCATTTTGTTGCCTAATATTCATCTTAAGCAGATATTGAAAAAAGACTTTTAACTAAGTGTGACAAAGGATGTATCATAGAGATAAAATATAGAGTATATTCAGTGGGTCAGTAGGTAAGTATCTTGACATATATTTGTGAAAGATACATAAAAAATTGCCCAAGTGACTGAGTCTTCTTGTGAACTTCCCAAAATACAGGTGATACCAATTGTCACCTCAGGAGAAACATTTTAAGAATGGCTGATGGTCTATTTTTACAAAAGGATGCAATTTGGAACTCTGAGGGATTTAGAAAAATAGGGTATATATCTTGAGCAAGCATTTGGCAAGTCAGTTAAGTTATAACTGTTTTCCATTTACTGTCCAAACTTCCCAAATAAGAGTCGGTATTAGATCCTATGATCTCCTTGAAGTTGGTAACAGATAAACTTATATGTTGCTAACAGCTCTGTGGGAATCTTCAACTCTGGGCATGGCAAGGTGTGAGTAGAGTGAATGTACATGAATGCAAACTCTACTAGGGTACTTAAATGGATACTCTGCCAGAATTAATAGGCTAAAGAGTCATTTTCTTGCATGTGAAAATGAGCACAAAATGATAGAAAAACTGAATTCTCCCTTTTGCAAGATTAAGGGAACATTAAAAAAATTATTTGCAAAAAAAGAAAGAGGGAGGGATGGAGGGAAGAAGGAAGAGAGAGAAAGAAAGAGAGAGAGAGAGAATATGTGCCTGCCAGGGTCTTCTGCCACTGCAATTGCATGATCCTACTACTTTGTGCATTTGGCTTTACATGGATACTGGAGAATCGAACCCTGGTCATCAGGCTTTGCAAACAAGTGCCTTTAATCACCGAGTCATCTCTCCTAGCCCAATAATAGAACTTTGAAAATCCCAGTGAAACACTTTCAAGGAAGCAGTATAGCCCAGGAATGCTGACCTTGACTGCTGACCTCTTGCAATTTTCTGTCCACTATCTCTGCCTGCCAGACTCCCAAAACTGCTTTTATCTCTGGATTGTTCATAGCATCCAGAAAACTCTATGACTCTTTTTCATACTGTAGGTGGTTTTCTCTCTCTTCTCTTCAAGTGGTGGTCACCAGCATGAATGAATGACTGTGAGGCTTATAGAGAAACATAGTATCTGTGCAGAGCTGAGCATTATTTAAAATTTCAATGACAAGCTGTTATTGATTTGTGCAGTGGCTTCTGTCCTTAGTATATCTCAATTTTCAACAGTGTGTAATTTTGTAAATACAGATCAAGTGCTCTGGGTCTTTCTTTAATTAACACATACTTTATTAGAAAGCGTGTCTTTTCCCATATGACTTCATAAAAGCCAAAATGAGATCTTGACAAAATAAATATATTAATACAGTGGGCAAATGTCAAGATGAACTAGCTTTCCATTAGACTTAACATTGTCAATTCTTTTACAAACTGATGCCACAAGACTGCTGAACACACTGTCGCTATATGGAAGAGACCAGCAAGTCAAGAAGTACTCATCTGTGAAATAGTGACATTAAGCTTAGGTGAGTAATCAACAGCTTACTGATAGGCTAAGAGATCCTTTCAGTGACAAGGAACCCTTAACTGGAATTGGGACCCATGACAAAATCTTATGGGGACTAAGAACCAAGGCTTCAAGGGGAAATTCCTATTACCAGAGAGCCACAGAGCAGCAATGCCCATTAGAATTAGTAAAGTTTGTCTCATTTAACCTATACCGATCTCACTCTCCTGTGGAGATTCTGTTTATATTTTTCAGACAGTATCGGGAGCCTTGGACAACCCAATTCTGCCAAAAAGCCATGGGATGATGCCTGACATCTGGCAGGAGATGAACCACCCCAGGCCTATCATATAGGGCCCAAAGAAACCTATGAAAAAGTGGTGAGATAAACAAGAGACCAATCACCACAGCAAGTCAGAAAACCCAGGATAGATCAATGGAGACAGACACCAATGATACCCAACAAAACCCGAAGCATAAGCCCAGAGACACTTAAGATCTCAACAATAAAGCAGACTTAAAACTCACCCACCATGACTCAGAGAACTGAGTAGAAGAGGGGGCAGAAAGATTGTAAGAGCCATGGTGGGGGAGAATATTCAGAGATATTGCCCCTTTCAGCAACAATGCACAAAGAAAAAAAAAACTGGTTACCTCTTGTGCAGGTCATAACCCCCTACTCCATGGATGGATCCAGTATTCCCACCTAAGAAGGCCCCTAGTGGAATGGGGACAGAGAGGAGGGAAATGGAGGTACCACAAGATTTGCTCATACAATGTATCTAATAGTCTACAATAAAGATATAAAAAATTAAAATGGTAAAATGAGTTGTTTACATGGATGCTCTAAAATGAGGTTTCAGAATGAGTTGTGTGACTTTTTAAGTTACTTCTCTTATGCGTGTGTTTGAGAGTGTGGTGTGTGCATGAGGGAATGTGTGTGGACACGTGTGCTGCACAAGTGTGTGCATGTTGTAGCATTGGTTGGTGGAGTTGGCTCTCTTTCTCAACTGCTCCCCTTTAGCTTTCAGAGGCAGAACCTCTCACTTGAGCCCGGGGCTCACCACTTCAGCTAGTCTAGACAGCTTACTGGGGGTCTTCTCTCTCTGCCTCCCATGTGTTTGGTGGGTTTTTAAGTGGCCACAAAGCCCATCCAGCATTGACATGGCTGCTGGGGATCAGAATTCTAGTTCTCATGTTTATGGGGCAAGTGTTTCATCCCCTGAGCCATCTTTCCAGCCACTCCACTCTTTTATCAATGGGGGACATGCATCCTGGGATGGATAGCAGCCATTAGGGGACCCCTTCAGCAACCCCAGCTTGGATAACCAGAAGGGTTTCCAGAGATTCCCACATGTCTGCTGGTTGTAGAGTCACCCTCCCCCACCTCCAATCAGATTCTGAACCAGGGTCCCAAAGTATCCATCCGTGTCACATGGGATTCTCACAGCCTGAGTCCTGGATCTGAATAGGTCATTTGAACTGAGTTTCTGTGTAGAAATGAAGACCTAATTCTGAGTTCTTCTGGAGATCACTTGCAATTATCCTTTCTGATGCTTAAGTCTGGGAGGAGAGTGTGTATGATAGTTTCTTCAGGACAGCAACAGCAAGGCTATATAATCCCTATAATGTCCTGGAACCTTCTACCTAGTTCTTAGCTCCCACCTGCCTCTGTTGCTAAGCCCATTCACTCTCCTCCTTAGCATCCAAACAGCTCAAGGTGGTGTGAGCTGCTGTTATAGATGGAACTCCAAATCTCAGTGGCTTAGAATAGTAGAAGTCTATAGGGGACCCATGTTCCTTCTGCTTTGTGGTTTCACACATCTGGAGGTCTTGGTAATGCTTACTTTCTAAATCAGAGAGACCATTGAGAAGGCAACTTTTGTTTAACCAGTCCAGTCCCCATTCATGTGCAGCAGGCAGGCAGTGCCCTTATCTAAATGTTGTGAAAGAAGCCAAACTGTACAGCCACTTGAGAGAAAAAACTGGTGTGGGTGATAGTCTCTGCCAGACTGCCTTCCAATTTGCCCAGTAAGGTAGCTTTCTTCCAGGTCTACTTAGTTTTTGTGTAGACCTGCAGATTAGAGAGGTTCCACCAACGTTCTTCTGTTTGGTCACCCAGATTCCTCAGCTCTAAGGAGCTAACTCAGTTTTACTGGCTTGTGCCTGAGTTAGGACATTTTTTCCCTTACTGTCCCCAGGCTGTAGAATAAAGCAATGCATGATGAAAGTGATAGCTCTTGGTTCACTCCAGGGTCCCCAATATTAGCTGCTCTCCTAACTCTGTTTGCTAACTTTTCTATTTTGATTTGTGTTGTGAACTCTTCTAAGACACTACCACCATTTATTTCCCAATTATTGTTTTCCTTTTTCCTACTCCTTCCTCGTGTGTGTGTGTGTGTGTGTGTGTGTGTGTGTGTGTTTAAGCATGTTTGCAAGCATATGGGCCCCCATGTAAGGTGCGCGTGTTTATGAAGGCCAAGGGTTGACATCAGGTGTCTTCCTCAGTCTCCATCTTATTTATAAGGGCAGCTTCTTACTGGAACCCAGGACTCACCCCTGTGTCTTGTCAGTGTGCACCTGGGCAGGGATTCCAAGCTGGCTTCCACACCCACCTGGCATTTCACAGGAGTGATGCTGGGGATCCAAACACTGGTGTTCTTGCTTGCACAGCAAGTGCCTTATCCACTGGACCACCTTCCCAATCCCTCCTTTTTGTTAATCCAGAATTTTCTTTGCCTTATCACTCTGGAAAGATGCATTCTCATCCCACCTTGCTTTTCAAATTTAGTTAATTTTTTGACAATTTCATACCTTTACATAATGTATTTTGATCTTATTCATCTCCAATTTCTTTATCTCCTCCCATGCCTCTTCCCAACTCATTCCCTTCCTCCTTTCATATCTTGTTTTGTGATCTGCTGAGACTGAGTTTTATGAATGTGATGGGCAACTTACCCAGTGACTACACCACTGCTGCCCACTGATAAAAGAAGTTTTACTGACCAAGGCTGAGAACATCACTCTTCAATGGGCTTAAACAAATATTTAGAAGTCAACTTTGATGGGCACAACGTGTTCATATATTATAACAGTAGCAGCATCTTTTCTTGGGCCTATGAGATTCCCAGTCATGGACTTTGGCCAGGTTTGAACCAGTAAGAATTTCTTACTGTGGAGGGGCCTCATTTTGAACCAGAACGTGGTTGCTTACTTCCCCAACAGTAATGCCACTACTGCAACAGTGGCACATTTTGCCTGGGAGGCCATTATTATAGCTTGCACGACCCACTGCTGAATAGACTGGTGATAACTATTCTCAACAACAGCATGCAGAGCAGCTTTTGGGTCTATGAAAGCCAGCCAGCAGAGAGAAAGCCCCCCATCTCAATTCCAGCTTGATTTCTCTGTCTTGCAACCAAAGCACTGATGGTTCTTACTATCTAGCTCTGGTGTATAACTAAGAACAATGTAAATGTTTTGGGGAACTCTGGGACCTCCCTGACCAAGAATTCATTGGGATGTAACTTGCAAATGGCACAGGGGCTTTTTGTTTAATAACCTATGGCTTCTGGTAGTGGCACCATGCAAAGTACCTTCATCCAAACACTCAAATGCTTCCAAAAATTAACATTTTAGTTAGCTTGTAAAGTAGTAGGTTCATTTGCCTTTTTTTTAGAATTCTAGATTTGGTTTACTGCTGCCCCCGACCTCTCCTCTTTTCTCTCTCCTGTGTCTCCTGATCCCCATCCCTGCTTAACTTTTTCCTCTCCCACAATTCTACCCCTCTCCTTTCATATCGCACACATTCTTTTCCCATCCTCCACTTTTCCCCACCAACTCATGGCGTCTCTCTAAATCCCTGGCCTGCACAAACACTCACTGAAACCTAAACACAGAAATCTAAAAATTCAAAGTTACTTTACTTTTAAAACAAAAAGTGAAAGGAAAAATTTTAATCATGATTTTTTTTCTTGACCTCAAAGCTGTGTTGAGAGTCTTCCATCTTCTCTCGCTCATTTCGTTCACAGGGAGAGGTTCTCTCTTGGAAACTGAAGACATCCAGATCCCATTTGGACAAACCCTAGATATCCCTGTTTTCCCCATAGCTTCAATTATGGGTTGTTTTCATTCTACTCGGTGACTCAAAGCGGCTGTCTAAAATGCCTCCTGTGAAAACAGGCGATGACTTGGAAATGTAATTAATAATCTCAGCTCAGTCCCTTATCTATAAAATGCAATTCTGTCTTATCTGGCCTATCCAGTGCAATAAATGAAGGTGCTCAAAGAAGTGTGTGGGCTATGGAGCCCAAATCCACACACTGTCTTTTCATTATCAGTTTTGTGGCTATTCATGGTAAAGGTAAGTGCTTTTTAAAGAAAATTATGCACACTGTCTTCTTATATCCAAAGTTTCTAGTAGTGCTTAAGACCCAGTGAATGAAACTAAAAAGGCATCACTAAAACCTTAGAAAAGCAGACAGAGCCTGTCTTGGTTTGATCCAGGTGTCCCCCACAAAAAATGAATGTGTTCTGAATGATCCACCCCCAGCTGATGGCAGTTTGACTATTAAAACCTTGTTGGAGCTATATTGTTGGGGGCAGGTTTATGGGGGATAAAAACCAGCTTCTGTTTGCCATTGTTTGGCACACCTTCCTGTTTGCAGTGCTGTGGTGTAGGTGATGTCCACCCCTCTGCTCATGCTGTCATTTTCCCTGCCATGATAGAGCTTCCTTGTAAGCCAAAATAAACCCTTTTCTCCACATGCTGCCTTTGGTTGTTTTTTTTTTTTTTTTCTGTGCAACATCGGGAAAGCTGACCACAACAGAGCCAGATTCCAGATGTTAAGGATCAGTTCCCAGACAGTAGCATATGCAAGCAAGATGGCCTTTATCTCCCACCCCCCAAATATTGGAAGGAATTTAATTTTGACACGTTTCAGCTGTAAAAAGTTCTTTGAGAATGCTGGATGGAAATTGTCAGCTTCCTATGGGAACAGCTAGACTTTGCTTTATTCTGTAAAATATGCAATTTTGCAATGATCTGAGATTTCAGCTTTAAGGAAGCATCTAACAAAAGTTCAAGTATTGAATCTCTCTGGTCAGTGTTACTCCAGACCTCACAATACCGAGGGATATGGCCAGGGAATGGTGGTTTTATGCTTCCATTTGTAACAAATAATTCATAAATAACAAAAGGTCTAATCTCACAACCAAAGGAATTAGGCAAAAATTATAGCAGAGATATAAGTGATCAATTGTTTTCTTTGGTTAATGTAATTATAAATCCTAGTTTAAGCAATCAGGAGAAAGGGAAAACCCCATGCTAATAATATGAAAAGAAAGGAAATAAGCAAAGAGATTGACTTCACAAGAGTCCAAGGATTTCATATAATTTATTTCTTACATTTTATCCTCAAGATGATTCAAGGAAAATATGAGAGTCGAAATGAATAATAATAGTACTTCCATTGTGACACATCGTTTCTGAAATGTGGAATGAGAATTTAAACTAGCAAAGAGTTTTTAACATTTTTTGTGGTTTATATTCCATTTTTATTTTTATTATGTCACATTTATCACACAAATAGAGGATGCCATTATGATATTTCATGTGTATCAGGCCCTTTGGTCATATTTACTCCTTGATTTACCTACAATGATCCTCATGATAATTTGTGTGTGTGTGTGTGTGTGTGTGTGTGTGTGTGTGTGTGTGTGTGTGTGGTTTTGGGAGGGGATTCTTAGTTTTCCAAGGTAGGGTCTCACTCTAGCTCAGACTGACCTGGAATTCACTATGCAGTTTCAGGATGGCCTTCAACTCACTGTCATCCTTCTAGTTCTGCCTCCCCAGTGCTGAGGTTAAAGGTGTGCACCAACACGCCCTGCTCTTTTGTGTTTTTGAGGTAGTCTAACTATAGCTCAGAATGGCCTAATATTTGTGCCAATCCTCCTGCCTCAGCCTTCCAATGCTGGGATTCCAGTGTGCATCATCACACCTCATCTGAGAAGACAAGGTTTTAAAGGTAGACTTGTTACTCCTTGAATTAGCTCACTGGAATGTGGAACATTTGCTGTTTAGGGTTGGGGAGATGGCTCAGCAGTTAAAGGTGCTTATTTGCAAAGTCTGGTTTAAATTCCCCAATACCCATGTAAAGCCAGATGCCCAGAGTGGAGCATGCGTTTGAAGTTTATTTGCAGGGGCAAGAGGTCTTAGCATATCCATTCTCTCTCTCTCTCTCTCTCTCTCTCTCTCTCTCTCTCTCTCTCTCTCTCTCTCTCTCTCTCTCATAAATGAATTTAAAAAAAATAAAAGAAAATTTAGTGTTTGTACACAGAGGCAACATTAATAGTAATAGGCATAATAAAGAATATATACCAAGGTAGCTGGAGAGATGGATCAATGGTTAAAGATACTTGCTTGTAAAGCCTGATGGCCCAGAATTAACTCCCCAGCACTAACATAAAGCCAGATGCACAAAGTGGCCCCATGTCTGGAGTTTGTTTGTAGTGGAAGGAGGCCCTAGTGCATCCATATTTTCTGTTTGCCTCTCTCTCTCTCTCTCTTTCTCAAATAAGTAAAATATAGTTTTTAAAAATGTTCTCTATGCTTGCTTTTTTTCTTCTTTTTAAAATATTTTATTTATTCATTTTCAAGCAGAGAGAGAGAGAGAGAGAGAGAGAGAGAACCAGAGCCACCACTTTGTGGGTCTGGCTTACGTGGGTCCTGGGGAATTGAATCCGGGGCCTTAGGCACTGGCGGCAGGGGCCTTAGGCACTGGCGGCAAGTGCCTTAACCTCTGAGCCATCTCTCCAGCCCTAAAATATAGTTTTAAAAGAAATATACCTATTTATACTATATATATATATATATATATATATATATATATATATATATATATATATATATATATATAAACAAATGGGTCTAGATTTATCAGGCAAAAGAAAAAGTTTGAGCTGGAATCATTGGCTGCATCTAGAGCTGTTTTTCCTTACATCACAAAGTCCAGATTAGGACATTCCATAGCTCCTCTGGAATTTGTAATTGTTTCTAGGCTTTGAGCATGGACTCACTGTCCGCATAGTTCCTCAGTCTCCTGACACGTGGATTCGGTTTTCTGAGCCACAGGGGTGTTTGCAAACAGCCCGCAGCAGGCTCAGTGGATGTTTACACTGCAGGCTTCTTTTCTTAAACCAAGGCAGTACATTTTGCTAAGAACTATTGGACGCAGTGATCATTTGGCTTGTTTTGTCTTCAAACTAAGATAACATTTGAGTGGTAGGAAGGCTTTAGAAAAGGGAAAAAGCAAGTAGGGCATGGCGTCACATGCCTTTGGTCCCAGCACTTGGGAGGCAGAGCTAGGAGGATCACCATGAGTTCAATGCCACCCTGAAACTACCTCATGAATTGAATTCCAGGTCACCCTGGGCTACAGGGAGAAACTACCTTGAAAAAGAAAGTATAACCTTAGGGCTGGAGAGATGGCTCAGAGGTTATGTTGCTTGTCTGAAAGCCTAATGACCTGGGTTTGGTTCCCCAGTACCCACAGAAAGCCAGATGCACAAATTAGCACATTCATCTAGAGAACATTCTCATCAGTGATACATGTGGTCACACTACCTCCCCTGTGGACAGGCAGTTGGAGGGGTTGAAGATGGTGTCCAGGGCCGCATGGAAGCTGAGCTCGGTGGCAGTATGTCTTATAGAGCAACTGTGGGAACCAGAGCAGCCAGTTATCTGTGTTAAATTTAGTCTTTGCCCGAATCTTTATTTTTATTTATTTTCAAGCAGAGAGAAACAGAGAGAGAGAGAGAGAGAGAGAGAGAGAGAGAGAGAGAGAGAGAGAGAGAGAGAGAGAGAGAGAGAGAGAGAGAGAGAAACAGAGAGAGGAGAGAGAGAAAGAGAATGGGCATGCAGGTCCTCTACCCTCTACAAACACACTCCAGATGCATGCACTACTTTTTCCATCTGGCAAGTGCCTTAACTGCTGAGTCATCCGTCCAGCCTTTATTTTGTCTTTGGATCTCAGGTCTCTTTGTCTCTGTTTCTTTCTTGAATTACTTGCTTTCTCCTTGGGATCAGCATTTCTAATCTGCTGTGAGTCAACAAGCCTTCAAATGTGCCTCCAGATGACACACACCTGCTTGAAGACCTGGGTGCTGCTGTGGCAGCTGCTGTGATCTTTAGAGCATCTTACTTACTCAGGACTTGTCTTATCTATGTGCTGACTGCGGAGGAGATTCTGCCTGAGGGACCAAGGCTGCTGTCTCCATGGTTGAGTGTGACGGAAGCTCATGCAGGAGGGTTGGTGTTCCTGTGGTCCTTCTGTGTCAGGGGCAAAAGCTTTTGGGGGCCTTTGGAGGAACACGCTGGCTTAGTCTTGGACGGCACCTGACAGCCTGCTAAGAGGGGCTTGGCTTAATGAGTTTCAGGAGGTAGTCCTGATTAGGCTATTTGCAAATCATGCTCACAGGTTCTTGTCATAGACCAATAAATAGCTCCCTGATTGGCAAGGAGCTCTCTCTCTCTCTATATATATATATTCTGTAGTCTATTTGCAAGAGAGAGAGATGAAGAGATTTGAGCAATGAGGAATGAGGTAACAGGTATGGGGTATGAGTAATGAGATCTGAAAGAGAGCAATAAAGAGAGAATGCACATTCTTCCACCCTTACATGGTGTATGTGTGTTTGTGTGTGTTTATCATTGCCCCCGTGGGCGGTGGGCAGGGACAAATGGTGCTGAAACCCGGGACACATGTTCATCAACCCACAAGCGGTGTGTGTGTGTGTGTATTTGTATGATCACTGCCCTCCGCGGGCGACGGGAAGTGACTTCTGCTTACTTTTGACTGAGCTTACTTTGACTTGAAGAATTAGGCTTTTGTTTTCAATGTTCCAAAATTATTTTGGTGATTAAGCAGATTCCTGAATAGGTTTAAACCTTCCTCATGAGAAGCTTCTTGAATAAATAAGGGCTATGGCATATTGTTTCTCTCATAATGCCAACTGCAAGAAACCCAGCTTCACTCTTTGGTCCCCAAATGTTCAGTTCCAAACTAAGTGTATGTTGTAATTCCACTACTAATGCCAGCTGTATTAAAGAAGTGGCCTTCAGAGAGTCAAGGCTTTTCTGGTGAAGTTAGAATGCTGAGAAGTGGGTGTTGCAGTTGCCTTCTCCTTGCTGTGAAACACCTGACTAGAAGCAGCTTATGGGAGGAAAGGGTTTATTTCAGGCTTATGGATTCCAGGGGAAGATCCATCATGGTGGAGATCACATATCAGCAGAGAGATAACCATGAATAGCCAGCACCAGCAAGCATGATCTGACTCTGAACACATAGTTAGAGCTGGAATCAAGATCCCCCCTGTTACACACTGCCTCCAGCAGGCCTCTGCCTGCTAGTCTAAGTAGGAAGCGTAATCAAAACTACTTGAGGCTATGGGAGACATTTACTGTTGTTTTAATAAAAAAAGAAAAAGGAACAGGTCCGGGTCTGGCTGGAGTTTTCCCAGGGCTGCTTCTATTCCCCAGCGGTGCCTGTGCGCCCGGGGGACTGGGAAGAGGCACGCACTGTCGATCCCCGGCAGCCGGTGGAGTTGTGTCCAGCTGGCTAGCACCGGAGATGTACCAAGGACCGCTCTGGGGACTGCTCTGTGTCACAGCTCTGTGGGCGGCTCCTGAAGCTGACACCGGGGTGCAAGCCCACTCCATATTGGTGGCATGGAGGTGACCATGGTGCTTCAGCATGTCCGATGGCTGCAGGGGACCCGAAACCAGGCACCCATGGAGGCATGTCCATGGGCCCGAGAGCCCGCGGGAGTGTTATAGCTCTGTGTATGTTCAGCTCTGGAAGCATGGCTTCCTAGGGGAATCATGGTTCCCCATGTGTTACAGTGCAGTAACGAGCAAAGACCTGGGAGAAAAAGCATCCATGGCAAGAAGTCTCATGATAAGAAATCCCAATCACCATTCACCTTTATTGTAGCAGCATCATAGGTTAAATAGAAATTGAGGAGGAGGGAGGACAACGAAGAGTGGCAGAAATCAGCAACCTGTGAATACCTGCTTTGCATGTGGACGTGAGCTTGGGCACGTATCAGATGGTCGGGGTAGTGGAACTGCCACCTTCTAGGCACAGCTGGGGTGCGAACCTGGGCCCATGTGGCATGCTTTTTGGGGGGTTGGGAGTCTCAGAGTTGAGGGTGGAGATAGGGAAATGCTGATCAGAAAGGATTTTTCTGTATTCAGTTCCACTTTGGAAAACCAAAGTCAGTGCAGAGCATGTCTGAACACAAGAGAAGCCGTAGTCATTTCTGGGTTTTAATGTGATCCTACTATATTCATTTAAATGACAGCATTGGCTTGCTTTTAGAGAAACAGTGCTTACCTTACTGTTCCTGAGCTCCAGCTAACACATGACACGCAGTTGTTAGCTCTGCAGTGTCATTCATCTTTGTCCTTTCTGTCTCGAGCAAACAACCCCAGGACTCACTGAATCCATGCCTCCAACTGTTCTCCATCCCCTTTTTTTTCCATTTCCTATTTGGTCTACTCTCCTTTGAAACAATTCTCAATCCCACTGTGATGTGAACTAATAAAATAAAAAGATGTGTCCACTTTTTCCTCCATAATTTTTTTCTAATCCTCATCAGAAAGGAAGGGAATGAAAAGAACTTCATGCAGTTTTTAGGAAAAGACAAACCACATAGAAATATTTGTACCTTTGTAAAGAATTCTTAAAATATGATTGAGTGAGTGAAAAATGATGGATGTGAGATGACATTATCAACCTATGCTTGTAGGAGGCTTGCTTTCACCCAGCAATATATCAGGAGTAACACTGAGGTGATGTATAGAAATATGACAGAAAAGAACCCGCCGACTACTAAAAGTGCTATGATTGGATCAGAGGAGCAGAGACAGGAGGATTTGAAGAATCACAACTAAAACAACCACACGTGGCATTTGTTATAAGCTGTTCCTGTTGTGGTGGACTTCTCTCGGTGGGCAGAGAAGGCTGGCCTGGGAAGAGCAGTGTTTCCTGCCCCAAATCATGAATAGACCCCTTGGTGCCTGTTAGCAACACTATGTTATATGAGCTTAGCCTGGAGCCCATTACATGATAAGGTTGAAACATAGACTTTCTTTCATCCTCAAATTACAGAAAATAATTAGACTGACCCTCTAATTGCACCAGAAGAAATTACCACAGAGGTGCACTGACCCAATTCTCTATAGCCACTTCTGAGAGTGGTCAGCTTTGCTCAGATTTAATTGGATTGGAGAGATGAAAGGAATGGAGTTATATGTTTAGAAACATGTCCACCAGGAGAAGAGTTCCCTCCCGGCATATGAAGACCTCAGGTTAGTCTCAGAACAGCTACCAGAACATGATTTAGTCATCCTTTCTCTAACACTTCTTTTGAACGCTGTGGTGTGCAAACTTTTGGTTCCAGATAAAGACATTGTGATTACCACAAGCTGTTTTTGTTTATTTAAGAAAGGAAAAAGAGGGCCTTACTCTGGCTGTGTGTTGAGCACAACAAAGAGAGTAAGGCGTCCTGATTTCCAATGGAAGTCACTAAAGTTTCCTTGGCCAAAGTAAAAAGGTAGAAAAATGTCTCCTAAGCCTTATCAGTGTAAAGATGGGATTCACAGGAATCTTCCCGCACTCTGGTAGGAAGCTAAAAGCTATCTCCATCTTGGAGAACCTTTCTTCTCACAAGAACCACATTCTGAGTGTGAGGTATATCTTCCCATGTCTCTGCTCTCCCCTTCTCTGTACTCCAGGATCCCAATGGGTCACCATGAAGGTTCCATGCTCGATGGATTTTTACTTTTAACTTTTATTCTATTTTCCTTAAAGGGAAAAGATCTTTCCCATTACTCTAAATTTGAGTTATGGCTTTTGTGTATAGAAGTTATTAAAAGACCCACTTTTTCAGTCATTTCATGGAGGCACCAAAGATATTATAGCAAAATGCACATGAGCTCACTGCCCCCTCCCCTATATTCAATGTTACATTCTGCAGACATTTGTTGGCCTCAGATGGCCAGTATAGCATGGGGTGAGAAATGACCATAGCTTTGAAGTCCTGTGAGACAAAAGAAGGATTTGCTTTAACTGTGATAAGGAAGTTAGGAGAAGATGAGGCTGGAGGATACCTGGGGAGGATTATCTGAACCTCCTGCAACCCATTGTAAATGTGTGAGTTGCTAGGTGCTTGTAAATTACATGTCTAATGTCACATGTCTAACATCATGTACACATCTCTGTGCCCTACTTTATAATCTCTTTGTAACTGGGGTTTGGGGCCAATACTTCTCTAAGCTTGGACCCCTGGGCCTGGGTGTAAATTAAACTCCCCTTGCCTCTTGCTGTGAAGGCT
The DNA here is from genome assembly GCA_004024765.1 of Zapus hudsonius. NCBI lineage: Eukaryota > Metazoa > Chordata > Mammalia > Rodentia > Dipodidae > Zapus > Zapus hudsonius. The sequence continues at coordinate 38,842 of PVHP010007750.1, read as the reverse complement.
TTGTCTGTTTGTCACTGGGTGTTTCTACCACAAAGAGAACTTCCTTGACTTAGCTGTAAGAAAATCTGCCTTGGTCAGAAGTATTTTAACTATCTTTTACTTACAGTCATCAAGATATTTAGATAGTGTGATTTCATGGGAATCCTTTCTTGAATCTCACTGAGCAGAATGACCAGGCCAGAGCACATTGCATAATGCTTAGTTTACAAAAGCTCTTATGCTTCCTCTGAATTCTTATTAGCTTTGATCAATAGGAGGTTGATCAGACTGAATAACTTTATGAGACAATTTCATCATTGCTTGAACCATTTCCCTGGAGTTTTAGAGATATAGTGAGGAAATGTGTGCTGCTATGGATGCGTGGCACCTTCTTTATCTCATTTATAAACAGACAAGAAAAAGCCTGGGCTTATCACATTTCTATTTTGTAGATAACACCAGGGAAGAGGATAATTTGCAGCAAGTGACTTCTTCCTTGATACTGGTCCATATTGGCTGAAACTTTAATTACAGTGGCTTAACAATAAGGATACTTAATTTTTTTCATATACTGAAGAGTTTGCAGGGAGACAGTTTCAGGATTGGTTAACATTGCAATTCAAAGATGTCATGTCTTTTGGCTGTCTTCTCTGAAACAATCTTAGCTTTCCCAGCAAAGAAGCAATATGGAAGCCAAAGCTCATAAAAATGTCCATATATGTCAAAGGGGACATTATTTGTCTTTCCAAGTCACTCATCTCAGTAACTGGGATGGAGTCTTATACTCACCTGTAGACTGGTCATTACAGCAAGACTACCTATCAGTAGCTGGAAGATGGGTTTTCCTTCTCTAAACATGTTTATTATTATTTTTTATTTATTTACTTATTTGGAGAGAGAGAGAGAGAGAGAGAGAGAGAGAGAGAGAGAGAGAGAGAGAGAGAGAGAGAGAGAGAGAGAGAGAATTGGTACACCAGGGCCTCTAGACACTGCAAACAAACTCCAGATGTATGCACCACTTTGTGTATCTGGATTTATGTGAGTACTGAGGAATTGAGCCCAGGTAGTTGGGCTTTACAGGTAAGCTCCTTAATAGATAAGCCATCTCTCCAGCCCTCTAAATATACTTCTGACTCATGTCAGAGTCATGTTCAACATCTATTACAAAGAATGATTTTAGGGTGGCAGTTATCAATGTCTCCTTTCAGGGGCCAAACATGTTAATTAACATTTTATATAGTTTCTTTTCATTGAATCCTGCCCAAAGCCCAATTTGAGCTATGTTAGTACTTACATTATTAGGAAACTGAGGCATAGCAAAGCCATATATCCCATCAAGGATCACAAGACTAGCAATCAATGAAGTAGGGACTCCATAGTTCACTCTGTTTATTAAACACGAGGGTGTGCAATGGCCACTCTGAGAAGATCATGAACAGTGCTTGTCCTCCAGTGTTCACGGTGCAGTGGGGTCTCTTGATGAGTGAATTAACAATAGTCTTATGGGTATTGAAAATGCATACCAAACTCATTAAGAATTCAAACGTAGGGCTGGGGAGATGGCTCAGAGGTTAAAGGCTCTTGCTTACAAAGCCTGACAGTCCAGGTTTGGATCCCCAGAACCCATGTAAAGCCAGATGCACAAAGTGGTGCATGCATCTGGAGTTTGTGAATAGTGGCAAGATGTGATGTTAGAGTAGAGAGATGTGATCAATAAAATTAAAAAAAAATTCAAACCTAACAGTAATTAGCTGTTGAGAGAGTGGATCTGGACAGCGGTACAGGCTTCCCACAAAGCCTTACCCTGACAGGACAGATCCCCTGATGTCCCCTGGAAGCTGGATCTCAATAGGGCAGGCCCACTGGAGCCCAGTAGAAATCTGAATCACAGTAGGCATGGCTGAAAGGCCAAGGAGCTGCCTTGTAAAGACATTACTTACCCTGGAGGGAAAAAGTTCCTGTCTGTTTGTCAAGCTTCTCAGTGTTAATTGGATATTGTGTCTCTCGGGGAATTACAGCAGACATAGGCTGCAATGACCCTAATCTAATTTAGAAATGTTCTTCTTCACCTCTGGTGAGATGACTGCCTTCACATGCCATTAAAGGCAATCTCTCCTGCACACAGAAATTCAAACAAAAGGAAATGTTTTTACGTAGACAGATGCATTAGAAAGCTTCGAGATAGTACAAAATTTTTACTATTTCTCCTATAAGGTAGATTTTCTTTAAGAAAACATTTTGATATTTTAAGTAGTAAATTTAAGAAAGATTTGTAGAAGTCTGGTAATGGCATAGGGGAAAATGGAAAGATAAGAATTTAGGAAGCACAATAAAAGCCACACTTCTAATTAAGATCATTTAAAGAGCATCAAGTTAGTCTTTGGCTCAGACACATATAAGTAAAAGCAGCCACAGAACTCCAGAAACCCCCATTTCCCCACCAGCATCAGGACCTGCCATATTGACTAGGACAGATTTGGACAGCACTTGGATTTCAGTTAGAACCCTTCTTTCCCACATCACATGGGTGTTGTCAAGGTTTCATCCAGGTGTCCCACACAAACAATTGTGTTCTGAATGGTTGATCCCCAGCTGAAGGCAGTTTGGGTATTGGAACCTTGTTGGAGCTGTGTTGTTGAAGGCAGGTTTATGGGCATTAGAAGCCAGGTTCCCCTTGCCAGTGTTTGGCACACTTTCCTGCTGCTGTTTGTAGTACTGTGGCAGAGGTGATGCCTACTTTCTGCTCAAGCCATTGTTTTCCCTGCCATGATGGAGCTTCACCTTGAGTCTGTAATCCAAAATAAACCCTTTTCTCCACAAGTCACTTTTGGTTGGATTATTTTCTGTGCAGCAATGAGGAAGTTGACTACAACAGTTTTGGTACCAAAAGTGGGATCTGTTATTGCTAGAACCCTGATTCTGTGGCTTTGACCTTTTGGAGCTGATATGCAGGAGAAATGTGGAAGGATTTGAAACCTTCGCCAAAGAGATGCCTTGCAGTGTTGTAAGTACAGCTTGATGGACCATTCTGGTCAGAGTTGAAAGACCTGAATGCAGTATGAACTATGGACTGTGAGGTTTGACTTATAAGAGTGAGAAAGAACTTTGTCAGGACTGTTCCAGAAGCAATGTGTATGAAAGGCTTGCTGCATAATTATGACAGTTAAACTGAACTTTTAGGCAAGTTCCTCAGATTCCATGCCTGACCCCCTCCACCTGAGTGGGAGGTATCTCTAGCTAGAGCTCAAACTGCTAAAACTGATTGGTCAGGTATGGACCAACCAGCTGTCTCTCTGACTTACCTGGCCAAGATCTTAAAAAGTCACTGAAACAAAGTCCAGTCTCTTTTCCCTCCATATGACTTCCTGGAAGAAGGATTTCTGAATTTCCAGGCCTTAGGAAGGTAAGGCCTTCCCCTACCCCAGCCTAATGGCTGGGGTGCGCAGGGGGTGGGGTGCTCAAGATTTTTCCCACATGAACCTTTTTCCTCATGATGGGAGCCCTCTGTTATCTTTCTGTCTTCTGCTTGTTTGGCTGAACAGCATAGATTTTGGCTCAAACCTCTCCCACGTGTTCTCCCCACACCGGTGGCTGGAGATCTCTGTAACTTTATATTTTATTTTAAATAAAGTCTCCCACTATACCTTATGCTCTTTTAATTCTATAATTTTATAGACAAGAATTCGGGTACTCCTTAAGTTCTGAGGTATATCAGAATTAGCGGGGCACTTTTTAAGTTTAAATCCCCAGCTCCCCTGTTAGATTCTGACTGCCTGTGTGTGTCCTGAGATTGTATGAGGGTTGCTTTGCATGGAAATGGACTTGTGTGAGCAGATGGAGATGGCACAGAAAGAAATGAGATCTTTGGGCTGAAATGGCTGCCCGTTCAATTGTAATTGTTTGAGAGATAACAACCATTGAGATTGGGCCTGATGCTCTTCATTGGCATAGCAGGAAGAATGTGGACTCTTTAGAAGTAAGAGGCCTGAAAGTTGATTCTTCAAACCTGACTTTATTCCCCCCTGTATTAACAAGTTGGTAGTCCACCTAGTACTATGGAATATAAAATGCAGGAAGAGAGGGTCATTGGATTTGCAACATGGGTTTTGGCCATGGGCAGTGTGAACAGGTGTGTTGAACTGCCTGTGTGGAGGACTGATGGGGCCATGTGGGTGAACCATGGGTTGCAGTGGAGACCCAGTGAAATGCCAGGACTATGGACAGCTGCCCAGGAAAGCTGCCAGCACTGGATGAAGTTTGCCCGGACTGCGAGTAGCTGAACTGGAGGGGCAGAATCAGATCTGCAAAAGACTTATTACTGGTTAGAATTATTGGACTTGGAGTTAAGAGTTTGATGATGCCCTGCTTATTTTAAATCTTGTATTGGCTCAATCTGTTTTTGCCATGTCCAATGCTATACTTTGCAGTGTGAGTGTTCTGTACCATTATGGGTTTATTTATTTATTTTTGGTATTATGGCTCAGTTGAAAGAAAAACTGTGGGGACTTATGGAGTTGAGCTGAACACATTGTATTGGACAGTATGTATTATTACTAGTTTGTAGGGGCCAGGGGAAGATTGTCATGGTTTGATCCAGGTGTCCCTCACAAAACAAATATATTCTGAATGCTTGATCCCCAGCTGATGGCAGTTTGTATATTAGAACCTTACTTGAGCTATGTTGTTGTGGGAAGGCTTATGAGTGTTATAAGTCAGCTTCCCCTTGCCAGTGTTTGGTGTTTGGCACACCTTCCTGCCGCTGTTTGCAGTGCTGTGGCGGAGGTGATGTCCACCCCTCTGCTCATGCCATTGTTTTCCCTGCCATCTTGGAGATTCCCCTCAAGTCTCTAAGCCAAAATAAACCCATTCTTTTCATCAAGCAACTTTGGTCAAGTTCTTTTCTGAGCAGCAACAAGAGAAAGCTGACTACAACAGGTGTAGACCGAAGGAGTTAGCAAATCACTTTATTGAATTTGTTAGGAATTCAGTGGATTCCTCCTAGAAACTGAGGAGTCTATCTGGAGATCACTAAACTGCCCCCCCCACATGTCAAAAGAAAGAAAACAACCTATTGACTTACAACCACTGGGGAGCCAGATACCTGGTGAACTATCTCAGATGAAGGAAGTTTGCCTCCACCACTCCCTCATCACCCCTCTTTCTCTACCCTCTCTGCTAGATAAAAACTTCCAGCACAGTGTCCCTCTGCAACCTCAGAATAAAATTCTACTTCTTGCCTGAGATGTCTACCTGCTTCTGCCCCCAAGCTTGCCTAGCCTATAAACTTCTCCTTAAACACTCTGTTGCCATTAAGGCTAAGACGCCAGCTGAGTTCCAGAATTCAGACAACCCTCTTCCTTGCATGATAAGGGCATCAGAGATTGTGGGTCCATGGATTACTTCAACTCCCTGTGTATCCACAGAGGTGTGTAGACAGAGTCTTGGGACAGCAGTGAGCCAATGAGAGGAAGAACTCTCAGGAGGCAATTTCAGTGAATTCCTCATTTATTTTCATAGAAAATGTTGCTTGTACAGGAGGAAAAGGAGAGGCAGGGGCATAATCAGCAAGGGGATTGGCAGGGGCAGGTTGGTCTGTGGATGTTTCATGAAGGGATTGGCAGGGGCCAGTAACCTGTCTATGTCTGGTTTGTATAGATAAGTTGGGGGACTTTCTCAGGCCCAGATGGAAGGAGTTACTTGACTTTAGGCATGTAACAGATGGCGTGGCTGTAGAGATGCTGTGACCTTTAAACTTTCTCCTTGCCTGGGCCTTATTATTACCTTATAGCTGAATTATGTGAACTCCAGTAAACTCAGGCCTTGAATTGCCTGGACTTATCAGGGTTTGCTGGGGCCCACCAGGTGGCTGGAGTTTGGGGAGGGAAGGAGTCAGCCGAACTCCTGCTGGTCTCAGGATGAGATTATCGGGTTTCAGGCAAGTCTCAACTTTCCTTTAACCCTATGTTCTCTGTGCCTCTCAGCAGGGTCCCACAAGAGATTTCCCAGGTCAGGTACAGCAACACTGGAAGATTGAGATCATGTTGTCCATGAAGCAGTACAAATTACTGATATCCAAGAAGCACAAAGCAGAGAAAAGACAAGTCAACACAAAGAAATGGCAAGCACTGTTTGTTCCAAGTACCCAATTAATACAGGTGTGCCAGAAAGACCTTTCCAAAGTGCTATCTCCATGTGGCTAAATCTCAATACAACAACAATAACAACAAAACCACAAGCCAACAAGTTTTCTCTAAGAAATATCAAACCCAAAGAAGAATAAACCCATAAGAGTGAGGTAGAGGAAACTCTCGACAAAGATTTCAACAGAATGATTATAAATATGTACAAATAACTCAAGAAAGAGATAAACACATGAATGAAATCCTCAATAAGTTCAGATGACAGAAACAGCTATATGAAATGAGGAAGTTTAAGCAGGTTATCAAAATGTATTTAAACTTAGAGATGAAAATTATGAAGAAAAATAAGCTGAAACAAAGCTGGAAATGAAAATATATGACAAATTAAACAAATAGCTCTATGAAAAGCTTCATCAATAAAATGGATCAAGTATTATGATAGAATATCAAGTCTTAAAGATATAGATGAGTAATTGGATCAATTAGTCAAGTTCAAAAAACTATCCAAACAGAACATGAGAGAAATGTGTGACACCCTGTAAAGCCAAATATCAAATGCATGGGAATATAAGAAGGAAAAATAATTCAAGCCAGTAGCAGAGAAAATATTTTAAATAAAATTATAGAAGAAAACTTCCCAACTCCAGGGAAAGAGACGCCCATCCAAGTACAAGAGGCAAACAAAACAACAAATAGAATGGGGTGAAAAGAAAATCCCTGTATCATACTATAATCAAAACACTGATACTCAGAATAAAGGAAAGAGTATTTAAATGTATAAGAAATAAACAATTCATCACATACAAAGGAAGATCCATCAGAATTACAGCTGATTTTTAAAAATGAAAATACTGAAAGTCCAAAGGGTGTGAATGGATATATTTCAAGTTTCAAAACACCACAGCTGCCAACCCAAACTATTACACCCAGGAAAATCAACTTGTAATAGAATGAGAAAAGCATTCCAGGACAAAAACAAGCTAAAGGGATTTATGAGCTCTAAGCCATTCCTACAGAGGACACTAGGTGGAATATTGTACATTGAAGACAAGAAGACTCAAGAAGCTACAGGAGAAAAAAAAAGCACAATTAAACTTACTAAGCAAATGCAGAACAAGAAAACACAAAACTCCACAAAATCATCAATTTAACAGGGACTAAGGCATACTTTGCAATAATAACACTATATATTAACAATTTCAACTCCCCAATCAAAAGACATAGAATAACAGCCTGGATCAGAAAACAGGATTCCCCCTTTTCCTGCCTTCAAGAAACTCTCCTCATAGTCAAATAAAGGCACTACCTTAGAGGATGGAAATAGATATTCTAAGCAAATATGACTAGGAAAGAACTAGGTATGTCTATTTTAATATTTGACCAAATAGACTTCAAACCAAAATTAATCAGAAGAGATAAAGGTTACTTTATAAAAACGAAGAGAACCATTCATCAAGAAGACATTACAAGTTTAAGCACATAAGCACCAGACACAGGTATAACTTATAAATGAAAATCTACTAGATATAAAATCAGAAATCAATTCAAACACAGTAATAATGGGTGACTTTAATACCCCACCATTACCAAAAGACAGGTCATCTAGACGAAAGTGAAAAGAGAAGCAAGGGAGTTAATAAACACCATAGATCGAGTGGATCTAACAGAAACTTGCTAAGAATTCCATGCAAACACTACAGAATACACACTTTTCCCAGAAGCCCATGGGATTTTTCTCTCAAATAGATCACATTTTAGGACAGAAAGCAAGTCTCATAATTTAAGAAAATTGAAGTGACTCTATATTTTCTCTAAATACAATGTAGTAAAGTTAAAAGTCAACAGCAACACAAACTATAGGAAATATAAGCATGCCTGGAGAGTGAACAACACATGTTTGAACAATGATGGGTTGTTGAAGAAACCAAGAATTAAATTTAAAAATTCCCTAGAACTGAATGAAAATGAAATACAACCTACTAAAACATATGGAAAAAAATAAAGAAAATCCTAAGAGAAAAGTTTACAGCTTTAAATGCATACATTACTGTTGTAACAACCTTTTTGTAAGCATAAAATATCCATCCTGGGGAACAATTCATCCTAAACTCTCAGCTCATCTTGTCAGCTATTCCCCAGTGTTGGCATGTCAACAATCCCGAGGTCTCCATTGCAACACACATTCAATTTGTTGGTTACATCAGGCCTCAACACAGGGACTCCAACAGTCCTGCCTCACATCACCCAGCAGGGACTCCAACAACCCTGCTTCATATCACCCAGTGGCAATTTCCCAAAAGCAACCTCCAATACAAATCCAATGACTCTCTCTCTCTCTCTCTCTCTCTCTCTCTCTCTCTCTCTCTCTCTCTCTCTCTCTCTCTCTCTCTCTCTCTCTCTCTCTCTCTCTCCCCTGTATTTGTTATACTCTTATAGTACCAGGTGGTCTAGCAAATTTGTTAATCCAGCAGGGAACAAAACCAATTTTGAAGACCAGGACACTTCTTCAGCATTCGTGTCCCTTACTTTCAACAGAGTAAGTGTTCTTCCTGATGTCCCAATGCAGAATAGCTGGCCCAGTCTCAATGGTGATAATCTCTCAAGTAATTTCATCTGAACAGGTGCTGTCTCCACCCCAAAACTTTCATTTATTTCTGTGCCATAACTTCTTCTCATCCCCATATGTTTCTTTCCATTTCAACCTCGCACAAGTTCTCATGACATGGGTAGAATGCAGCAAGCTTCTCACACAAACCACTTCTAGCCCAGTCTGGACAAAGTATTTTCTTCCCCTCATAAGCTAGGCCTCACAGTCCATAGTTCTTTCTGCATTTAGGTCTCTCAACTCTGGCCAGAATGGCCCATGAAACTGCCTTTAGCCCTTCAAGGAGTGTCTTAAAGCAAGGTTTCAAATCCTTCCACATTCCTCTTGCAAATTGGTTCCAAAAGGCCAAAAGGCCAAAAGCCACACTCGGGTTTCCAGCAGTAATGATCCCACTCTGCTGGTACCAATTTCCTGTTGGGGTTACCTTCTCATTGCTGGGACAAAAATCCTGATTTAAGCATCTCATTGGAGGAAAGGGATTATTTTGGCTTACTGTCTCAAGGGGAAGCTCTATTAGGGCAGGAGACTGTATGGCATGAGCAGAGGCTGGACATCACCTCTGTCACAGCAGCAGCAGGAGAGTGAGCTGAACTCTAGCAAGGGGAGCTGGCTATAACACACCTAAAGCCCTCTCCCAACAACATCTCTCCTCCACAAAGGCTCCACCTCCAAAATGACTATCAGCTGAGGACCAAGTATACAAAACATACAAGTTTATAGGAGGCATCTGATTCAAACCACCTTAATTTTAAAAATAGAGAAATTTAAAAACAAATAACCAATTATCCTCCAGATGCTTTGGAAAAACAAGAACTAACAAAATCCAGAAATAACAGATGGAAAGAGATTATCAAGATCAGGACAGAAATCAATGAAATGGAAATTAAGGAAATAATTTAAAGAACCAATAAAACAGAGTTGGTCTCTCAAATAGAAAAAGCAAGATTGACCAGGTTTAGCCAAGTTAACCAAATGAAAGAGAGAGATGACCCTAACAAATAAGTGTAGAGATGAAAAAGGAGATATTACAACAGGAATCAATGAAATTGATTGAATAATTAAAACATACATAAAAAACTATATTCCACCAAAAAGGAAAATTTAGAAGAAATGGATGAATTTTTTTCACACACAAAACCTATCAAAGTTAAACTAAGAGGAGACAAAGAATTTAAATAGAACTCTAACAAATAACAAGATTAAATCAGTAATCAAAAATCTCACTAAAAACCACCCAAGCCCAGAAAAGTATCTGATCTCTACAGATGACAGTGAGTTCTGGTATAACCCAATCCTCCTCAAGGTGAGAGAGAATAAGTGAAATCCTAGCAATGAACCCAGATGGGTATATATCTTCTACACTTGAAAGAGCCTAAAGAACATTGCACAGGAGGTGGTGGAAAGAATAGTAATGCTGCTCTCACTACACTCTGGAGGACCTCACAATGGAGATGGTTATAGACCCTGAGGAGGAGACTCAAAACTCAGCAAAGCTGAAAACAAGAGGCTATTGGGGCTGGAGAGATGGCTCAGCAGTTAAGATGCTTGCCTGCAAAGCCTAACAACCAGGTTCAACTCTAAAATCCCACGTTGTGTAACCAGATGCACAAAGTTACACATGTATCTGAATTCACCTGCCGTGGCTAGAGGTCCTGGTGCACTCATTCTCTTGCTGTCTCTCTCTGCAAATAAATACATAAAAATTTAAAAAATAAGAGGCTGTTGAGATTTCAACACTAAATGAGACTCTCTGCTATACCCTCCAAGACTCAGGGAGCACTGAAAACATAGGGTGAAAAAATGTAAGGGCCACAGCATGGGAAGTAGTATTTTGGGACCCTGCCATCTGGATATGAACCAACTATGTCATTCATGACCTCACAATGGCTATTGTTACCCACAAAAGACATGCACGATTTTCAGCCAATCAACATTTTGACATAGATGACAGAAAATGACAGAAAGAATGAGACAGCAAAACACAAGAGGGGTGAGGGGAAGAGTGACAAAGGATGGGTAATAAGATTGGAATAGGATCAAATTACAGTATTAAAATTCTCAATAAAATATAAAAAAGAGCATTAAATTAATCTCCACCAAGGCTTTAAAGGGCCATTGTATTTCTTAACATATAAAACAATAATTCTCACAATGCAAATCATTTAGCGAAATACCACCGGTCACTAATGTGAACAATAACATTTTCCTTTTCACCTTGATATTCTACAAACTGTTCCAATGTGATAACCTTGGCCCTTTTTTTTGGATAACTCTGTAGAGGAGTTAATTACTTCTAAATTACCTCCATATCACAGTTTCTTCCTGGGCAGCCCTTCCTACCACCTTCTGTACCCACCCCATCCTGTGGGAAGGACAAAACCATAGTGTTTGTTTGGTAGTCTGAACCTGAGAAATTTATTCTTGAAGCACAACACTGGTAAAGAGGGGACCACGACAGGCATTCTGGGTAGCAATTTATATCATAATAAGGAAGACCTCATCCAGGTGGTTTTTTTTTTTTTTCAATTCAGTTCTTACTCATTAGCATGGGTTAAAACTCTTTTCTCAGAGGGTGTGGTGGCACACACCTTTAATGCTGGCACTCAGGAGGCAGAGGTAGGTGGGTTTCAGGCCAGCCTAAGACTATAGAGTGAGGTCTGGGAAGCCAGGGCTAGAGTGAGACCCTACTCCCCCTCCCTGCCGGGGGAAAATGAAATAACCATCTCTCCTCTAATAAATGAGGAGCTGGCTAATGAGAGTTACATACTCCATCCACCTTGGGCACTATGTTCTCACAAAGATGCTGTCAGCCAAAGAGGCCTGAAGCTATCTCTAAGCCTACACTCACAATGGTTTCCTATATCTAGTCATCTGCTGAAACTGACATGCTTCATCCATGTAGAACATAACTAGTCATGAGATGGTGGTGGATATCACATTGGGAGGAGGGATAGTCTCATTTTATCAGTTTCATTCACCTCAGACTACAATTACTAATAAAAACATTCATAAACTAACATCATTTACAGTTAAGTCGAGAAAATAAATTTATTTGCTTCATTGGAAATGATAAGGATTATGTTGACTTTGAGATTCAGGCTGGTCTGTGCTGGTCCATCATGTCCTTTGTATAATATCAAAAAGGGTGATGACTCTGTATTCTAAAAGTGAACTTGAAAATCAATGGTGATTAGTCCAACAGGGTTTAGCATGAGTGGTGATATCAGAATGCATGTTACAGCTCAGAGATGTTCACCAGATGAGGGCAAATGTTCACAGGATCCTGTTGCTTATGCCACACACACACACACACACACACACACACACACACACACACACACACACAGAGTTTACCTAAACAGAGTTCAGAGTTCATGATGTGGTGATGATGAATATTTTCTGGAAGGTTTCTATAGTCCTTGAACTGGCTTCTGCTTATGATCACAATAAGCTCTGGCTCACTCTGAGACAGCATCCTTGGTAACATTTGGGCTCCACCAGAGGCCAGATAGCAATATCCCCATGAAGTTCTGATCCCAGAACCTCAAGAACCAGCAAGACTTCAGAAACATAGAGACCAAAACAGTAAGGAGTAAAGTGCCAATTGCAGACATACAACTTTTAGGATTCAGAGATGGAGAAACACAAGAATAAGGAGAACTGAATGCTGGTCAGGCAAGGACTTGAATTTGGCTTCTTGAAGACGGCTGTGTTGAACTTTCCCCTTTGAATGATGAGAAAGGAGTGAAGAAAGTAAAACCTTAGAGAAAATATCATCTCAGTGTTACTCATAGGCTCAAGGGTTGAGGATTAATGCCCAGTTGGTGGCTGTATGGGGATGTGATAGAAACTTTAAAGGTGGGGAGGGTCTAGTAGGGAAATGAAGGTAGGTCACAGGGGCATGTCCTTTAGGTAAGATTGGGACCCTGACCTATTCTCTGTCCTCTCTCTCTCTCCTTTGTTTCACTCTATGTATCTGGAAAATTATTGGCTACTATGGGAACCCATATTTAAATTGGCTTAAACAAAATATTGCCTTCCATAAAGGAAAGAAGGAAGACTTTGAGGGCTTCCTCATTCCTGGTAGACTGACCCACCCATCACTAACCATCGTTAACCTTCCTGTGAAATGCTTCTTGGCTTCCTTTGTTCTGGTCTGAAAACTTATAGAAATGATAAATCATTGTTGGCATCAATGTCGATCCTTTAAAGCCATGTGTAATGCAGAACACATATCATTTTAATGAGAAGTTGACCTATACTGTCTTCTCTGATAATGATGGACCTGCATAACCTGAATTACAACCTTTCAGTCTCAGAGGGGAAAACGGCATTAAATTTGAAAGTTGAAGAGGTTTCAAAGAAGTTTTATGTCATTGCTTTTTCTAATGCGTTGTAAGGATTATGGGGGAGGGGAAGAAAGCACATATTGAAAATGCAGAAAAAGCAAAGAAACTTCTATAGATTCAGTAAAATAGAAACTCTAACTTTTCAATTAACCTAATCTGTGGGCATGGCTTCATTTCCCAGCTTCTCTCAGCAGGGGGTGCATTTCCCTGCAGGGATCCTCTCCACCTCATCTTTCTATTTCATTTGGCATTAAGGGATCTGGGAAGGAGATACCATAAAATCCTATAAGTGAATGTGATGGTATTTTCTTTTTAAAAGAGAAATATGCACAGGCTTTACAGTACGAACCCAGTCAGAAACAATAAGTCCAAAAGCATGAAGCATAGTGTTCTCATTTGGTAACTTTGCTTACCTACAGAAGGAGCAGGAGGAAGTAGGGACATCCAAGTGACACTAAAGGAAAGGACACCAGAAGAAGGCACAAGAGGTGCTTCCTATGGATGTCTTTTCCCCCAAAGAAACAACTGTCGTAATAGAAATCTCTTTTAAAAGGGCTGGAGAGATGACTCAGTGGTTAAAGGCACTTGCTTGCCAAGCAAGCAAGCTGGCCTGGGTTTGATTTCCCAGTATCCACCTAAATGCAGATGTGCAAAGTGGCACATGCATCTGGAGCTCATTTGCAGTGGCAAGAGGCCCTAGTGTGTCTCTTTCAAATAAATAAATAAAGAAAAATATTAAAAAGAAAAGAAACGACTGCCAAGAATGCCAGAGAAGAGGGGCTGCAGTAGAGCAGGGCTCGCCTCACAAGAGGCACCAGCAGTGACCCAGGCCGTGGAGAAGAGCTATGCTTGGGGCATTTTCCAGCTGCCGTTGAGATCCACTTGGAAGAGCAGGCTGGTTTCCATGCTGTGCCTGCTTGACACTGGGGACACCGAGTCTCATGCAAGTGCATGTGAGGTACTGGCAGTATGGGTTCATGCTTTCCTCTGCAGAAACTGGTATGAAGTCTGGAAGGACTTGCTCCAAATTTTATCCTCATCTTCATCAGCTTGTTGACATGAGAATTCATCAACAAGAAACAAATAATGTATCTCGTTTATGACTGACTAGTTGATAGGAGAACATTTAAGCAATAGAGACTGAAATATATTCCAAAAGCTTCCTTTCTTTGAAGGCCAGATGTTCTGGCCCAAACCCAAATGTTATAACCATGTGGTAATGACCCAGGCCTGGGAGCAGAGAAGCAGAATAGAATCCAATACCAGCACTAAATAACGCCAGTTGATTTGCAAGATGAGATAGTTTTACCCTTCTTAGTGTGACTGTTTCAGGCAAGTTCACTGATTCCAGGACTGACCCCGCTCCCCCCTCCCCCTGAGTGGGAGGTGTTTCTAACTAGAGCTCAAACCTAGGTGCTAAAACTGATTGGCCAGGTATAGACCAATCAGCTGTCTCTCTGACTTACCCTGCCGAGGTCTTAAAAAGTCACTGAAACAAAGTCCAGCCTCTTATTCCTGCACATGGTGTTTTAGGAGAAGGACTTCTGAATCTCCAGCCCATAGGAAGGCTCCAGATTTTTCCCACATGACCTTTTCCTCATGATCTTCCCTTCTTTTGCTTGTTTGGCTGAACAGCATAGACTTTGTTAAACCCTCTCCCATGTGTTCTCTCCACACTGGTGGCTGGAGATCTCTGTAACTCCACATTCTCTTTTAAATAAAGTCTCCCACTATACCTTATTCTCGGGTGGTCTATAATTTTAATTCTTTAACTTTATAGACAAGAATTTAGGTATTCCTTAAGTTCTGAGGTGCATTGGAATTTGCTGGGTACTATCTGAATTCTTATTCCCAGCTCCGCTGTTACATTAGTATTGCTGCAGAGGTGAGTCACATCTATCAACAATGTGAGTTCTGAGAAGCCATCACTGTCCCAGCAAAGGAATGCTTCTCTAAGGAGTTCTCCCAGATGGGCTGGGAAGATAGCTCGGCAGTTAAAGGCACTTGCTTGCAAAGCCTAGCAGAACAGGTTTAATTCCCCAGCACCTACATAATGCCAGACAAAAAAAGTGGTGTAAGCATCTGGTGTTTGCAGCTGCAGGCAACCCTAGTGCACGTCTGTGTGGTCACACACACACACACACACACACACACACACACACACACTTGCAAATAATAAAAATATATTTAAAAAGACAGAGTTCTGCCAGAGAAACAAAGGTGGATAATGTAGCCAGCAGTCACCTAGAGCTGTGAATGCTCATTCATTTTCTTATTCTCCATTATCTATGTTAGGAAAACATTTCATATATATGGCAAAGGATGGATGACTTTGCTTTTTTAAAGGAAGCAGAAAATGTACTATTTCTCAAGCACAGAATTTCTGCTTGTTTTCAAGCAAACACATAGTTCTCTGAGCTTCAGAAATGTCCCATTTTTATCACCGGATTTGCCCTGCAGAAAGCAGGCATTGAAGAAAATGGCATTATTCCATTGATCTAAACCTAGGTGGTTATAACCAAGTGATTCTATGTTAATTGATACAATAGAAAAGCATCTTAATTAACGGAAAGTGCTCAAAGGTGTGAGCAAGGCACTTCTTGCCACCGTAGACGTGTGGCAAATTGTCATGGGAGGTTGTCGTAGGGCAAATTTTCTTTGCTTTGAAGGCAGTGAACAACTATTGACAGGTTTACTAAAAGCTGTTCGAAGAGTAAGACTGTGATTGTCCCTTAGCCCTTGTCTATCTGGTGTTACTCCAGAAAAATCTAAAAAGGAAAATCTCCTAAATATTTCTTTATTAGTTAAAAATCTGTTCCTTCAGATTAAAAACTTTACCTCAGTATCTCATGTACTTTTTTTCATAGCACACATTCTTCATCTAATCATCTTTCCATGAAAATGGTTTCCATACATTTTCTGACAACATAATTTATTTCTATCTCAATCCCACAGTTTACAAGTATTCTTATTTTGTGCCTGAGAAGTCCAAGACTCAGTGTGGTTGGGAAATACCTATAGTCTGAGTCCTGATAAATCCCAGGTCTCCTGGCCCAGGTTTATCAGACTATTAATAGAACCCAGGTCTCCTGGTCCAGGTGTGTCAGTCTGAGTCCTGATAGAACCCAGGTCTCCCGGTCCAGCTATGTTTTGCTACACACTTCAGTCAAAGCCTCTGTGAAGGGGTTTGGGGCTATGCGCATGTTGGGGTGCAAGGAGCCAGGAGTGAAAAGAGAAGGGAACAGGTGTGGAAAGTCAAGTAGGAGAGCTGCACCTTAGCTTGAATTTGTAACTGCAGTTCATTTAGGAACCACTTGGATTTTATTCTTGTCTTTAGCTTATACTTCTTAGCTATTTCCTTCCCTGGCGTAAGCTCTTGTGCAAGTAACATAAAAGTTTTAAGTGCCGATTAACTAATTTAAGCATGTGATGTGGATAATGAAGCAGAATCTTTGCACAGGCTAAGTCTGGGGACATAGAACATGATGCACCTTGGGCGGAGTTCTTAGGACACAAGGAATTCATCAGCTTTTCCAAAGATTTCCTGATGGACACGTCTGAGCTGATGGAAACTCGTGATCTCTTTTAGGCCTAGACTACTCATAGATATTGCTCCCTAAAACTCTCCATAAAAATGGTGAGTAAAGCCAGTATGGGGCTTCAATCCACTGGAGCTGCCAGACACTTCTTCAAATTATATCTTGTGTGTTGCATGTTCATTTTAGTCCTGCCACATACTACTAGACAGTACACACAATGTGGTTGTAACGAATAGGGATACTAGTGAGAGCTAAATCACCAAGCCTGTTCAATGGGCTAATGTGTGTAAGGCAACTGAAGACAGCAAAAGTCACCCATTGCCATGTGTAGTGGGTGCTCGTCAGTGCTGGGCACCTAATGGCTGAATCCTCTTCCTGCATTTGCAAACTCACATCTGATTCCTCAGTGCTGTTTACCCAATATTTCTTTGAACATATGGAAGGACTGAGCTTCCCTGCACCCCCTCCCTTGTGTGGGTGTGGCCATGGCTCTTGTTTTGACACAGAAATGTATGTTGAGGTGGTATGTGCTATGCTATTCAAGTTAGAGACTCTATGTGCCAAGGCATGTCTCACCACACTCTCCCTTTGCCATGATGACCTTTGGTATTCCACCGAGAGAGAGAGAGAGAGAGAGAGAGAGAGAGAGAGAGAGAGAGAGAGAGAGAGAGAGAGAGAGAGAGAGAGAGAGAGAGAGAGAGAGAGAATGATCCAGAACAGAACCCACAGATGACTCATTATGGACAGGAATGTAACTGGAAAATATAGATCTCAAACAAATTTGTGTTAAGTCACTAAAACTATAAAATTGTGGGACTCCTTGTCAATGCAGCACATCATGGCCCGTACTATGATCCCTGAAGGTGTGTGTGAGTGTGAGCCCTTTCCTTTCAGAGAACCATGAAGGCCAGGGAGCTGCTTGCATAGCCTCTTTTGGAGGCATTTCTGAAATTGGCCAGTCAGTGGATGCAGCTAAGTTCATAATTGAGAGATGAATATGAAAAATAAAAGCATGAGCAGTGACTATCCTAAGTGGATAACATCCCCACCTTCTCCTGGAAGCAGCCATACAGGAAGCCAGAAGAAGTAGGCATCATGATAATAATATGTAGGTCTGGGGCCATAGGTGGAAGTTGTTGTGGCCTGTAGGCCTTGATGTCAGGGACATCAGCTGCAGGGTCCCCACTGGACAGCTATTCCCCTGCTCCTGCCCATTTCCCACCATTCCAAGCAACTCAGCCGCTACAACTTCAATCCATTCATTATCTGATCAAATCAGTCAGAATGAGAGGCTTGCAAATAAGATTTCCAAGTAACCCAATATGTAAGGTAGTTTGAGATTCTCTTTGTTAATGTGCTGAGTTATTTTAGTGTGTTCTTGGCCGCATGCATCCATAATTCTGAGCAATGCTGATCTTTAGAGATGTACACATCGTACAGCAGCTATTTCTTTTTAACGTACTAAGTCCTTGGTTCTTGGAAAAGTTCTTAATGAGTTAATATACAAATTTCATTTTATGGTATAAATGATCTTTAAAATCTCATTGTCTAAGCTATTTATTTTACACTTGCCCTCAATTAAACATAATCTACAAGTCTATGGAACTATGATTGGCTTAACAAAAGAGACCAAGTCTTTGTGCTATAGAGACTCTTTGCTTTGAACTTGGCACAGGCTGGCTGTGAGGACACCACAGAATACCTTAGCTTCCCTTCAGCTCCTTGATTTCCCAGACCACGTCTCAGCCGCAAGACTTACGGGTCTCATTAAAGTGAGTCAGACAATTACTTTTCTATATTCAAGTGAACTCATTTTGCTAGGTGGGCTAGATGATGACTTTTTCTAGGGCTGTTAATCTTAATAAGAGTTGGCACCTATGGTGAATGAGATCATACACACTGAGCGAGGAGAGAGAGGGAGGGTCATGAATGCCCAGCAAAGATGCAGTTTTATGTATTCTGGGCTTGCATTTGGAGCCTGTTAGGAAAATACTGGAAGGGTAGTGCTATAGTTTTTTTGCTGAAAATCAAACCTAAGAAAAACTCTGATTTGCCTACCTGCCATTCCTTCTGTCTACATTTAAAAACTAAATTAACAGCAAAGAGATTAGTAATGCCAGCTGCCAGAGGGAGCCAGCCCATCTGACCCACGAAAAAGAATGGAAGAGAAGCCATGTCTCTCATTAAGACTGTGTTTCTGAAGGTGGCGAAGACAGGGATGAGGCGAGGAAGTTTTCTCAGCCATCATTATGGTATCTCCATCAAAGCTCCAACTAGAAACAACAGGAACTTGTACAATAGTCATGCTGGCAGATGCCACAGTGGGGACCAGAACCAGCTTTACATAAAAGCAAAGACTTTTTTTTCTAGAATGATCAGTCTCTGTGCTTCATAGTTTTCTAGCTTGTGGGTGGTGGTGCAAGAGAAACAAAAACAGGGGCTGGAGATATGGCTCAGGGGTTAAGGCAATTGTCTGTGAAGCCTACGGACCTGGGTTTGGTTCGTTAGTACCCACATAAGCCAGATGCACAAAGTGGTGCATGCATCTGGAGTTCATTTACAGTGGCTGGAGGCCCTGGGGGAACCTATATTATCACTCTTTTCTCTCTCTCTCTCTCTCTCTCTCTCTCTCTCTCTCTGTCTATATCTCTCTGCTTGAAAATAAAATTTAAAAAGATATTAAAAACAAAACAAAATACTCTAACAAATGGATGGGATGAAAGGAACTGCCTACCCCCTCTAACTTACTGTACTTTTTTCTGTATATCTAAGAGGCAGGGATGCAGAATGAGACCTCCTTGAGAATTCAAGAGACAGGAGGAAAGTCAGAGGATTTTATCTTAGAGAAAGTAGGGAAGGACTCACATTTTTATTTATAGATAGAGTAAAGCCTAAAGATGTCAAGTGACTCTCGCTACCTAACATCTGATGCAGAAGAGAACCTCCTCACATTGGTTTCTAGGAATGCTTTTTAAATCAGCTGTTGGGATTCATTCCTTTGCTTAAGGTATTATGCAACAGCCTTTTGGGCCACTTCAAGGAATAGATGAGTCTTTTAGCAAGCTTTTTAAAGCTCAGAATTATCACACATTAACAACTTGAAGAGAAAGAGAAGAGGTGGGCACCACAGAATTTAAGCACCATATTTTGATTTGGTTCTTCTTTCTTTTCTGTCACTTACTGTAGCATTTGGGGGATATCCTCTAAACCGAGATTGTTTACCATAAGGTGGAGATCATAACAGTACCTACCTCATATGGCTGTTGTGAGCATTTATTCACACACGTGAGCAATAGAGTTCAATCAGCAGAGAGAAGATAGCCAAGTATAATGCATGTGAAGATGAGAGAGAGAGGGTATTTCTCCCAGTACTTACTGACCTATACCTCTGTCTTCATACTTACTAAGTTCTCTTCCTCTTCTTCCTTCTAAAGTCTTCATGCTCCCTTTCAGGTTGCTGCACACATGGAAAGATTTTTCTTAATCCACCGGAGTTTCGTTCTGAGGAGAACTATTGGTGCTGAACCCTGAGGAGATGGTGGTTAGAAAGATGGAAATCCCAGCACAGTGAAGAGAGGGAAGGGCAAGGTCGTAGAGGGATCAATCAGAGGTCATCTGCTGACAAGAAAGACAACTGTAGAGAGGCTGTAAATGCATCTGGGGTTCCAGTGTGCTTCTGCTTGAAGAATACTGCTTCTGACTCCACGATTCTATTCATCTTCTCTATTTTAGTTTGTTTCCCATCTGTTTGAGTGTTTGGCATGTTAGATTGTGGATCCAGATTTCACTCCTAACCAGTGATGAGAGTAGATGTTTTCTGAATGAGAGAATTTCTTTTTGATGGTTCCTGCCCAACCCTGGTCTCTAAAGTACTTAAGATTATCCACCTGAGGGTAAAGTGTGTTTTATACCCATGGCTGTGTCTCTACTCTTATCCCTCCCATGAATCCACACACACTGTCTCCTTGTGGGAGATTAGAAGGTAGACCTTCTAGAGAGGATTAGGCCAGCCCAGGATGACCTCACACAACCTTGCCATGTTCCTCCCCAGCTCCTCCCTAGTAAGGGCTTTGCACGATTTTAAATTCTTATCTGGCCAGAGGCCAGTGTTTTTTGGGGCTTGAATCTGGACAGAACACAGGTTCAAATTGGTGAGTGCCCCCTTCTCTCTGATCCTGCATAACCCTGCAGGATCGGAGGGAAAGGAAAATTACTCTATAATGGGATCATAGGTCTTATTGTTTAATTTTCCTTAGAAGTATGTATATATTTTTTCCCCATTTTTGGTGAATTTTTATGAGTGTATGAGACTACATGGTAATGGACTGTTTCTCTTTTTTACTCCCTCACCTTCCCCCACTTGGATAAATTTGAATAAAGCACATGATATTTGTTAAAGAATGTCTCTATCTGTGTTGTCAATGCTTCTGGTGTACATATAGTGTGAACCGGGTTGGATTCACAGTTTCATCCTGACAACTTGTGAGAGGCAGTCTTGCAGCAGGGCAGCAGGAGCAGCTGGCTGCAGGCTTTTCTTCCAAACTAGAAATATTTATCTTTGAAAGACTTTTCCAGGTACCAGGACAAAGTGCTTTTATAGAAGCATCAAAGGCCTAGAGGGCCACTGTGCTGTAAAGGACCACCATGGGCCTCAAGCATTTCTTAGGGAGTGTGTTGCTGGACATGAGACCTTGACGTTCTGTTTTTAAGAACAGAAAGCTGCACTCATAAAACCTGTAAACCAACACAGATCAATACCAGCTCTGTAAAGCCTCAGCCATTATCCCCATGGCGTCTCACAGTTACACAACTATGACAGCTACTCATTGGCAATGGCTGGGTTTCTGTGTGTCTGTGAGATTCAGACCAGAGCTCCAAGTTAACATTTAATGTTCATCACAGTGACCTGGAAAGATGCTAAAACACACAGTCAGGCCCATACCTACTTGGTGTGGGCAGGGCACCAGGCTCCCAAGTGATGCTGCTGCTGGTGGATTGAGAACCGTATTTTTTTTAATTTTTTAATATATATTTATTGTCCATAATGAGTTACATTATTTAGTGGGCAAACCATGCGTTGTTATCCCGAATTCCCCAATTCCCCCCCTCCCCATCCCTGATCAGTTGGATAGCCTCCTCCATGGGCTGTCTGTATTAGTCCTTGTGGCAAGGGATCCTATATATCTTAGTACTCATCCCGGTCTTCCTGGCCCAAGTGTGTTGTTACTGATGGGTGCCATGCCACCGGACAGTCTCCCCGACCACGGCTCTCACAATCTTTCCGCCCCCTCTTCCGCTCAGTTCCCTGAGTCGTGGTGGGTGAGTAATAAGGCTGCTTTAATGTTGCGAGCTTAGGGGTTCTTGTGTTGAAAATCCTTGGTTTCTGTCTCAATGGCCTATCCTGTGTTGATTGAATGACTGTGGTTATAGGTCCCTTGTTCATCTGTCATTGTCTGCTGGGTTCCCTATGGATCCTCCCCGATATGACTGTGGTGGCTCCTCTCTTGCCAGGATCTCATCCATCGGTCTACGGTTGGAGGACCGTATTTTTAAGTGGCAACGATTTGATTTAATTCTGGGAGAGTTGATAAGAAGGAAAGCAAAGCAGGGAAAGCGTCCTAGCTAAAAGTTCTTCCCTTCCTAGCCTGGCTGGAAAGGGAGAGAGAAGACCAAGAAGAGCTCCCTGGCACAGGGAAGAAGAAAGGACCCATTTATATGAACCAGATATCCAATTAGAACAAGCTTCATGCATCCCAGGCCAGGTGTGTAGGGAGGGATCTCGTTGGCTGGTGGCCACTGGAGGCCCTGGAGGACCACTGACTTAGAAAGGGCCCTCCCACAGGGGCTAAGGCTGTGAAATGGCGACTTTTCTGGATTGTTGCTGTTAGCCATGTTGGATTAGAATGAATCAGAACTGAGTTCTAGTCCTGTCAGGGCAACGAGGTGGAAGTCATGTAAAAATCAAACCCTAGCTACTCACCTGTCAGGAGAAAGCTACCTCGCTGCTCCTGAGAGGAAACTTACTTCTGTCAAGAAAAAGGGACCATGATGACTTCTCTTAGGTCTTCCATGTGAATAGGGTAGTGGGATCTGGCAATCAGAGCTCCCCTGGAGGGAGGTTTTCTAAAAGCCTATGATGGGGAGGTTGCTTTATTTTTTGTGACCCAGTCTGGTATCTCATCTTCATATGTGTGTAGGTTCTTTGTCCCATTCTTTTGAACCAAGGTAACATTTGTAAAAGGTAAAATAATTAAGAGCATTGTGATGGTTCCCCAAGACTTCCAGAGAGGATCTTGTCCTGTGGGCAGGAGCCATGAACAATGTCAAAGTCTAGAGTTGTAAGCCTTTAGCACATGGCCAAGAGAAGTGTCATCTGCTCGGATGAGGCAAGGCCACGTTGGCCATGTGGCTTCCCTTGGAAGAAGTTTTGTGATTGACTCCCCTCTTCTTGAATTGACTTGGAGTCCAATCTCTGGGTCTCTGTGTCCTTCTTGACCAAGAGGACAAGTGGCTTAGCAGAGTTGTAGGGCATTTGAGGAGGGTCCTAAGAACACATTGTTCATTGTAAAATATTGCTATTGGACAATTGCCCTTGGTCTTGAACTTTCAGCTTTATTTTGGCCTCAGTACCCTTTCTTTTTACCTTCAGCTGTCTGGTCCCTCTTTCTAGTCAAATCTGCTTGCAAATCATTTTCCATACTGAAGCACCGATTGTCGCTGCAGCAACCATGGTCACGCAATATTGAACTGTAAGGAGCCATTTTGTCTAGAAAGCTTAGACATCACAATACAGATCTCATCACCAGCTTTCTTCCCAGTTTTCTGTGTTTATTAATGTGCTGGGGACTTGTGGTCTGTGTTACTGAAGAAAGAGAGTGGGGAGAAGTTGTTGCAGCTGGGCTTCTCAGAGGGAGAGATACGGCATGGACAATGTCATTGTCCCTGTCCCAAGCTGACTCCCTGGATGGTGCTTGTGGTCAGGAGAGGAAGGCTTACAGAATTGTTCAGTGAAAGCTTTCACAGAATTCTAGGCACAAACACACTTGGTTTTCTGGCCCAGGCAGGGGTGGGACTTCCATAGTCTCAGCCCTGTCAGTCAGTGATTAAGGGCTACAGAATTTCCAGATGCCTTATGCTTCTCCCTCCAGTAGTGTGCAATTAGTCCTGAAAGAAGTGTGCTGGCTGGTGGCAGAACATACAAAAGAAGGAGGGCAGCTTCAACATGATAAGAAGATGCCCCAGGGCCCATGGATGATGCCTGCTGGGAGAGTGATGGGAACCCTTAGCTGGATGCTTGTTTGCCTTTGATGGCAACTCACCCAGGCTGCCTGGAGGAGGTTCAGGCTCTCTGGGTTAGAGTAGCCCCTTCTTTGGGGCTCATCAGCAGCTTGGGAAGCCTGGCTTGCTAATTCAGCTGCAGAAACTCAGACTTGATAAGTCAGGGCTTCTCCAGACCACAGCTTCTTACACTGTGGGTCATGAACCCATGTGAGGTCTTATAAATGAATGGGGTGGTTGTGAAGAATTTACAATAGTAAAAGGTTTCTGAGTGTTACATAAACAAAAATGATTCAAAATGAAGCATGTAGCAAACCCACGATGCTTCTGGCACTCAGACATGTTGTATGTGTAACTTCTTTGCAGCCTTGGTTCTAAGCACACAGCGTGAGTATTTTGTACTAAGCATGCCAACACACCACACAATGCCCATAAAGACTGCCTGAAACACCTCAGCTCAGATTCAAGATCACCGCAGGTCATGAATTACTGTGTTTTCACTTTATATACAAAATATTCGGCTATACAGAAACAGAATGATTTAATTATGAAAAACAAACACTTTGAATTTTTTCCTACCATCATTCCTCAGCATATAAGTATTAAATTATGTCTTGTATTGTAAAGAATGTTTAATACTATAAAGTAGTGTTTGCATTGCTAAAGAATTTATTTTCTTTTTTTCCCCCTTCCTCTCTCCCTCTGTCATTCCTTCCTTCCTTTCTGCCTTCTT
Organism: Zapus hudsonius; assembly: GCA_004024765.1. NCBI lineage: Eukaryota > Metazoa > Chordata > Mammalia > Rodentia > Dipodidae > Zapus > Zapus hudsonius. Next base: position 14,219 of record PVHP010007750.1, on the reverse strand, counting down.
TCTTTTCTTTTCATTTCATTTCCTTTCTTTTGGTTTTTCAAGGTATGGTCTCGCTCCACAAGGCTGATCTGGAATTTACTATGTAGTCTCAAGTTGACCTCAAACTCACAGTGATCCTCTTACCTGGGCCTCCTGAGTGCTGGAATTAAAGGTGTGTATCACCACGCCCTGTCTTCCCTTCCCTTCCTTTTCCTTCCCTTCCCTTCCCTCCCCTTCCCTCCTCTCCCCTTCCTTCTTCTTTTCTTTTCCTTCCCTTCCCTTCCCTTCCCTCCCCTTCCCTCCTCTCCCCTTCCTTCTTCTTTTCTTTTCCTTCCCTTCCATTCTCTTTTCTTGTCTTTCTTGGGACAGCACTCATCTATCCTACATTAGTCTGAACTTGTTATGTGGCCTTGAACTTCCAGTCTTCCTGACCCACCTCCTGAGTGCTGGACTCCAGTCACACTTCCCCATTTCCCCATACTGTTTGCTGACTGGTTTCATTAAAAAAAAATTAAGTGAAATGTGGCCTAGGATTAGGGCAGAAGTGTCAACAATTCCCCAAATTTCCCTCATCATACTTCTGCCATTTTGTCCTGTGTATTAATGTGAAGTGACTTCCCAGCATCGATGATCACAAAACAAAAATATTGACTAACTCCAAAAACACAGCGAAGATTCCAGGATATCCAATAAAATCAGCCAAGACTTAATTACTTATGTAAAAATCTCATTAGTATGCCAGTTTGCTTGTGTCTTGAATAAATGGTAAAATTAACTGGATACTAAAGAATTATTTTAAATTTCTTGCTGACCGATAACCATCAGTAAACATTAGATTAATGCACCTCAGTGCCTGGGTCGGGACTGGAAATTGGCTGAGCCCTGGTCCAGATGAGGACAGCGACTGAGGATTGATGCGGTCTTGCTGCAGTGCCTGACTTTCGCCTGAGGAGGCCCAGACAGCTGCCAAGTTCTCCTGCTCATTCTCTTTTATCCTGGGTAAGCAGGGCCTTCCCGAAGCAGGGAGCTGCGGATTCAGACGCATCCACGGTAATGAATTGTGTAGCATCATCTGCATGTTTCACCTTCCTTCTTATCCTTCTCTTATACTCAAATAGATGCAGGCAAAGCCATCTAGATAGAAATTTTCATGCTGCAGTACAAGGCTGGGATTTGGATGAAATGAACGACCATCACATCTATTTGAATTGTGCCCCCCAGGCTCTTTGAAGAAGGGCATTTTGAGCAGCCGTGTTATAAAGAAGCCTCATCAGTGAGGGTAGCCTTGTGTTTCCCACATGACTCAAGGACCGTATCCCATTTCCCTTCCACACAAACCCAAGTGGGAAAGGTGTGCTTTTCCATTCTGTGGAAACAAGGCCAGTCATAACATCACAAGACGCGCTTCTGATGTTATGACTGGCTTTTTGTTGTTATGTTAGGATGTTATATGACGATGTTAACGGCTTGCTAATGTAGTGTGGCCATTCATTGTGAAGGCTAAAAAGAACTAAGGCTGGGGAGAAGGCTTAGTGGATAAACTAACCTACCACAAAAGCATGAGGACCAGAGTTCAAATCCCTAGCACCCAAATAATTTTTGGGCAGGTGTGGTGGTCTGCCTGTCATGCCAGTGCTGGAGAGGAAGAGGCAGGGGATCCTTGGGGACAAGATGGCTAGCTAGACTAACCAGCACAGTGAGCTCTGGGTGCAACTGTGGGACCCTGCTTCAATGAATAACATGGATGTCTAATGTCAAGCTCTGGCCTCACGTGCACATACATGTGCTTGCACACCCACAGAGACCAGTATGCCCACACATGCCAACATGCACACACATACACACACGCCTAAAATGAAATAAATCAACTTTCAGATGGTTAAGAATGGTGCAAAATTTAAAATTTATGGCTTTAAAAGAGCATACATTTGCTTATTGTATTGGACCTTTGTAATTATCAGCCATACCCAGCCCTTCCTAAGCAGTCGACACCTGCCATCTAGGGTGGGGTTTTCTTTGTGTAGCCCAGCCTGGTCTCAAACTTGCTATGTAGTAGGGGCTTCAGCTTCCACAAGCTGGAATCCACACTTGGATTGCTCTCAGTGGCTTTTAAGACACATTCCTTTTCTGAGCCATTTAATCTTTCTTAATTTTCATAAAATTACCTCTTAGGACATGAAGAGTTTAGCTAATGTATAAATGCCTGGAAGGGTTCTGTCCACCCAATCAGTAACATTTTATTACCTTTCTATTTTGGTCTTGGGCCAACCAGAAGAGCTCTTTGGAATGTTGTAGGACCAGACTGATGGGCTCTGAGTGCCATCCTATCATGTACTCTCTGTGGGTCTACTACTCCATAGACATTGAACGTAATCAAAGGTGGGCATCTAACTCTCGTGATATTGTCAGAAAGACAATACCAGGACCTTATTATATGTTTTGTGACCACCTAACCTTGCTGGATCCCAAGCTCCCAGGAGAATAGCCAGCTCCTACCCTGTAGTCATGAATAACACAACTTTTGCAGGCTGGCCACTAGGGACAGGGCACACTGCCACCTTTCTTCTCAGCCTTCCTTTGGCAGTGAGCCTGTATCAGCTCCTGCCTCTGTAACTCACCGCATAATTATTCTGTGCCTTGAGCAGTCATGAGCTGAAGCTCAGGTAGACCTCAGGCTCCTTTGTTTAGGCTGCATCCCACTTTAAGCACACACACACATATACACACATGCATATACACACGCACATACACACATACACACATATGCATATACACACGCACATACACACACATACACATATACACACGCACATACATACACATATACACACATGCACATACACACATACACATACACACATGCACATACTCACATATATGCACACACATACATACACGTACATACACACATATACACATGCACACACACATACACACATATACACACACATACACATATACACACGCACATACATACACATATACACACATGCACATACACACATACACATACACACATGCACATACACACATATATGCACACACATACATACACGTACATACACACATATACACATGCACACACACATACACACATATACACACACGCACATACACAGGCACACACACACACCTTGTGCTGTACGTCACTTTATGCTTAGTGACCACTACAGACATATTCTGGGTGCTTCCTACATATACCGAGTCTTTATCCTAAATGGTACTAACACTGAGCCACCAGCTTTGTGGAGTGTGGCACTTGGGAGGCAACTGTGGTGCCCTTACGGGCAGGTGGAAGTGCTTCTGACCATTTCAGGTATTGGCTGATGCTACACTTTCTCAGGAACTAGAGCAGTTATCTTGATCTTCTGACCACTTTTGAAAGGTTTCATTAACACCCTGATTATGGGATAGCAGAGGGCACCAGGTGGGCACTCATACGTTACAATTAGCTTCAGAAATTTGTTTGGAATGACAGTAAACATGAAAGAGTCCATGAAATAATACTCTACTTGAATAAGGCTCAAAAACAGAGGCACACTATGCCCTTACCCATAATCCCCAGAGGCTTGGTAATAGAAGAGCAACCGAGGGGGTTTCTGGGATAATGTGGTATTCTGGTCTTGATCTAGATGTTGGTCAGACAGGCCTGTTCAACCTGGAGAAAATTCATCCAGCTGATTTCTTACCACTTAAGTACTTTCATTTCTATATAGCATCCATTCATAAAAGAAAAAAAATTGAACTCTTATTCATTCTTGTAGGTCGAATGCAAAAGCAATATGTGATTGGCTCAGAGTGGAGATGACATAAAGTGAGCCCTCTCAGATGCTTTCTACCCCAGCACCTCAGGAGTGAAGACAGCTAACCCCAACATGAGTTGCTTGTTCCTGGGAAGGACTTAGAAACAGGGTTTAGAGAAATGGAAGCCAGCCACTTATATGAGGTGGAAATCCTAGAATGTCTCTTGCCTAGACACACAGAATCAAGGGCGGGTAAACTCTTCTTTTAGTCTTGTGGGAGTGTGCTTTCACTGTCTCACAGCTCCGTGCCCAGCTTGTCTTGGCAAGGATGTGTCTGTCTTATGGGCTTGGAGATGGACAGACAGCAAGACACTTGCATGTGTGAGAGCGCTCTAGCCACCCCCTTACTTTCCTCTACCTTGGGGCCATGTGAGTCCCCGGACTCTGAGACCACCTTCCGTATGGTAATTGAGGGTATCTCTGGCTAGGAGTTGGGAAGATGACCTCCCCCTCCAGCCCTCACCTCTGCCACCACCAAGGCACCTTCCTTGCAGGGCAGTTTCTCTCTTCCTCTCCCTGACTCTCACATGCTCTCTTTCCTCTATAGGTTCTCCTGCTCCAGATATGTGCACCCCTCTTTGGTCTCTCCCCTTTCTCTCCCTGTCCCTCCTTCCCTCTCTCTAATGTGTATCCCTTTTCTTCTCTCTCACTGAGTTCCTCCTTCCCCCTTACGCTTCTCCCTCTCCTCCATTATAGTAAAGTCTTAGATCCAAGAAACTGTCTTGCTTAGTCCTCTGACCTAAAGCTCCCCTGCCACTTTTCATTCCCGATCATACCTGTCTGTCTTGGCACAGACTAAGTCTGTGACCCAAGGAAATGTCAGTGTCAGTCCTTGGTCCTCTATTGTGAACCCTGAACCTGACAGAAGGTATATTCAGATAGTTAACTCATGGCTTGTTAAGGGATTCAAAATATATGCTTATGGCCAGTTTTATTCTTGAGAAAAGAAATCTTTAACTACATATAAATGAAGGCTTAATAGTTCAACAGCATGTTCTTGCTAAACAACAATTTTCTGGTGCGCAATCAATCATGTCGTTTCTTTTTGCATAAATCTCTTTAGTAGCACTGTTTTGTATTTTCCATCTGCCAAGTCTGTCCGTGGAGACAGAGCACTGAGTCCCATTGTAGAATGGATGCTGAAGCCAAGTGACATTGTCTCAGTGACAGGGTTTTCCAGCCTCACCCTGAGATGACAGCGCAGATGTTCTTACGTGTGAATTCCTAGGCCCTGGCCCGATACAACACTGCTCTGGTGGGCAAGTCCCAGGATGCTGCATTTTAAAAACATACATTTTGGGATGGGGAGATGGCTCAGCAGTTAAGGCACTTGCCTGAAAAGCCTAGCGACTAGAACTAGATTCCCCAGGGCCACAAAGCCACATGCACAAAGTAGCAGTTCATTTGCAGTGGCACCATTCCTTGGTACACCCATTCTCTCTGTCTCTCTGCTTGCAAATAAATAAAAATAAATAAATAAAAATATTTTCACAATATATACATTTTCATGATGACTCACACAAGCTAATGCTGAGGACCACTATTCCAGTGGCTACTGGCAGGCATGGAGCACAGAAAGTATTGGCTCAGGCTTCTTGAGAACTCTCTGGGGAATAAAATGTGCTGGACCCTTTTGCGAGACTGATTTTGGAGTCACCAAGAGGAAAGGAGGTCATTTGAACAGTTCAGATGTTCCCAGGCCTGGGGACCTATGCTCTTCATGCTTCAACCGAAAGCCTGCATTTCTTACCTCTGTCTTGTGTTGACAAGAACTCTCTTTTGTCTCTGAGTCGCAAAATTATCCTTTTCTGTGCATCCTGTCATGCCACAGAGGCCATTTCTAAAAGAACATCCTCTCCCTTCTTTGTGTGCACTGTTTTCTTGTTTCCCAGAAGACATTTGAAAGAATCTTCCCCTGGGGGTTTTGCTCAGTTGACTTTAGTACAAGGGCACACCACTGAAAAGTACATGCAGTGATGTTCTAGTTGAAGGTGGTGAAGAAGAACTTCTTTGTTGGAGAAGTAGCGAGAAATAAATCATGAAGGCTAAAATAGCAACTCTCCCTGGTAAAGTCAGTATTTCTTAGAAAACACTTGCAAGGAGTGGCCCAAGGCAAACTATTCCATTCCCAGAAACCAGATTGACTGGAGGAATGGGAGGCTCTAAGAACTTCCAAGCATCGTTTCATAGTTTCATTATTGTCATATTCATCCTGCAGTTTAAGAGGCTGTGCTCGGCATTTTCTTTGGTGGATTAAAACAGCCTGGTGCCAAAAACTTAGTCAAAAACCTATGCCTCTGGGGGTCATGAGCCCTAGGGGAGTAATGCCTGCTGTTGTCTGGCTAAATGCATATATTATGCCCACCAAACTGCCCTGTAAGAACTCATTTAAACATTTATAGCCTTCTACTAATGCTCCTTTCACTTTTGGTTAGAGAAGCTTCTCTTTATAGATGGCAGTGGCCTCTGGGGTGACTCAAAAGTCACCATAGTGCTGAGAAGAAGTGCCACTTGCATGTTTGGCACTGAGACATCTCCATCACATCCTCCAAGGCTGAGGGACCATTGAGGAAGAGGTGCAGAAAGAATGTAAGAGCCAAACGAAGGGTAGGACTGCTTACAGTGCTGTCATCCAGACACAAAATGTCCTTGATATTCATGACCTCACGGTGCCTGACACTACCTGCTTTTGAAGGAGAAATCTCCTTCTAAACTTCTGTCAAGATGAAAGCTGGGGTGAGGTGGTCTGTAGGCCATTTTCTCAAAGCAAAATTTGAAGGAGTCCAGGGAAAATATGATGTCTAGACATTCATAATAGGAGGAAAAGATGACGTGCAGTAAAGGAGTAGCTAAGTGGTGGAAGGGATTTGATGGAGGGAGGAGTTGAGAGGGGACGGTAGGGGTGAAGGAGAGAATTCTCTTGGTTTATTGTTATTCTTATGGAAACTGTTAATCAAAAGTTAAAAAATAGCAAATGAAATAAGAAAAATTCAGATATGAAAGGCAGTTTTTAAGAATTACGTATTTGAGTGTCTGACACCTCTTGAAGGTGTTCACAGGGGAATGGAGCTTTGTATGTCAAAATGAAGGAAATTCCTGTTCTAGCTCTGGGAGACAGGAGACAACAGACTACATTGTAGGAATTGCTAAGCTTGCAAAAGAGAAACGACATGTGAATAACCAGATTGATGTAGGGGCAGGGGAGGAGTGACTCACCATTTTTATTGTTTGCTTCATTGTGTATAAAAGGAAAATATTTTTCTAATGGAGAATCAGTCTCCATGGAGGCCAGAAGGGCATGAGCATGAGGGAATGCTGGGAACTGTGCAATAATAATGACAGGTCACCAGCAAGCCACGTTGATCTTATAGGAAACATCATCTCTGGAGGAAACTGGGAATCACATAGTTGTTAGCTGTCACACTTCTTATGTTTCGCTTTCTTTTGCATATGAGAACAAAGAGTTCTAGGGAGGAATGATTAAAATGAGATCGAAATATTTACGCTGGCTTGGATTGATTTTCCCTTTTGACACAAATGCCTTTCCATATACCTTTAGCTTCAAAGCTTGCAGGGTGCTTTACTAGTTACATTTATCATGACTTAATTTAATCTGTTTCTGATTTTCCTATTGATGGAAATTCATATTACTTTCTATTTTTTCCCATTACAACATTCTAATGGAAATAGCAGTACACATATTGCACACGGTTCCAAGGTAATCTCTCTGAAAACTCTGGGAGAATCAATTGAAAAATATTAGAAAAAAATAGAAGTGCTGACCCAGGTGGTCAGTTACAAAATGAGTACATCAAAATCAATAGCTTTTCTAATAAAACAACAGGGATTGGTGAGAAGTTGTAATGGAAAAGCAGATCTGATGCTCAGCAGTCATGAAAGCACCAGGAACTAGTGTTTACTCCACTGGTGTGATGGTGTGGTGATGTGGTGGCATGGTGGCAAGGTGGCATGGTGATGTGGTGGTGGCGTGGCGTGGTGGTGTGATGGTGTGGTGTATGATAGTGTGAAGGTGTGATGGTGTAATGATGTGGTGGTGTGTTCCTGTATCAAAACACCCTAAGGTGGCAATTCTGAGAAGTGGGCCCTAGAGGCAGAGATTCTGCTTTTAAGGGAAATTAATGTTTTTCTTTGAAGGTGCATTTTGGTCCTGGATTTCCTATGAGAGCAAGTTGTTATAAAACTAGGCTACACCATTTGCTGGCCTTCTTCTGCATGTGGCCAGTTCCTGTTCTAATTCTCTGTTTATCGTGACACAGTTCGGGTGGCGAAGGAGGCCCCTCAGAGACAAGCACTTGGGAAAGCAGGATCTTGACTTTCAGCCTCTAAAACTGTAAGGTAAATAAACTTCTTTTCTTTATAAAGTCCCAGCCTCGGGTATTTCTTTTCTTTTATTCTTTTCTTTTCTTTCCTTTCCTTTTCTCTTCTTTCTTTTTTTTTTTGGCATATAAATGTTTTGGGTAATTTTCCTATAGCAGTAGGAAATGGTCTAATACATATGTGAAGAGAATTTTAACATCCTAAGAATGAACACAAAGAAAACTTATGGAGCAAAATACCTGCTAACATATCAGAAAAATCGGTATTGTAATGTTCCCTAGATTAATGCAAGCTGCCAGTCTGGAAGTCTGAATGCTGGACGGGTCTGTACACAGTGTTTTCATAAAGTGCTGAAAAGTGGGATGATCATACACAGCTAGCTGCTTCTCGTTCCCACTCCAAGTTCCTAGAAATGTTGCACAGCACAGTATTAAAAAGCAAGTATAAACAGACCTGGAAGCAAGAGGAGGTCCTTGGGAAACAAGGGGTGGACACATTGCAAACTAAGAGCTGCCGGAAGTTCAATGACAGGTAAGACCAGAAAAGGCTGTGGAACAACCCATGTGAGGACCCAAGGGTCTCAGATGCTTCCTTCCCCACCGCCCACAGAGGAAATGAGTGGGATCCCTCTGGCAGAGAGAAAGGGTCGTGTCCCAAGCTGTTATCACAGTGCAAGGATAACTCAAGGGTACAAGGACAAGTTACAGGGAACCCTTCCCTTTCTTTCCACTCCAAATGGGAACAGATACTGTGTGGTCAGACCAAGACAGAGAATCTCAGCTTAAAACTTCAGCAACTATCCAGAATCATGAAATGGTTTATGCAATAAACTTTATGAGAGAATGTCACTAGGACCAACAAATAAAAGAACGAATACCAAGAATTACAATTTTCATAAAAGTCAAATCAACTCTATTTGACTCTTCTTAGTATGTGCATGGTATTCCAAGCTACCCCACATGCTGTCTTTGACCATTACCATGTTGAAGGATATTTAAGCTCTTTACAGTTTCTCATTTGCAAAATGAAGAGATAATTCATATTCAAGCCTCTCTGAACATGTGTGTAAGTATAATTGATGTCTCTGGAGAAACATGATGATATCAGACCCTTTGACAGAACCAAATAGCTAAATAGACTTTCTATAAAGGAGACATGCCATCCATTGTATGATAAACATATTTTGGGCTGACATTCCTTAAATTTGGACAATTTATTACTTACTAGCTACATTCAACAGTGGCCCAGTCACGTGACTTTGGGGGGTATTTGAAAATACTTTTTCTTAGTGATATTGGTGGTGTTATTTTGTATGGCTCAATGTGTAAAAAGTTTGGGGTCATAGTGAAGTGCTATGGAGTGACTTAACATGGAGCAGGAAGTGGGGCCTTGTTCATTCAGTTGTTTGGCACAGAGAATTGATAAAGTCATTTCCTCAGCAAGAGTTTCACTGTGGGCTAGTGGGAGAATGAACTGCTGAAGGTGACTTCATCAGGCCCCAAAGCTGAGGTGTTTCCCGACTTCCAAACATTGTGCATTGTGTGTCTGGTTTCCTTTCCCACTGGCTGTCAGCCACCAGCTCTCGCGGTGGTGACCATAGTTTTAAAAAATCATATTTATTTTGCTTGTGTGAGATGAACTATAAGGACAAACTGTGGGAATGAACTCTAAGAATGAAATGGAAATGAGCTATAGGAACTGTTGGAATACTTCTTATGGACCTTACTTACAAATACCTGTTATAAGAATATTGCTGCGAGATGCTTTGTAAATTCCTGCCCCAAAGTTAATCTTACAACCATGTAATTCACCTGCTTACACATGTGACCAGGTTTCCTCTGTCTCTGACAGCACAGATGACCATTATCGACAAGGAATGTTTAGAGATGCTGAGTGATCTCAAACTGGGCTCTTTGCTTGGATGCCCAAGTGGCCTGGTTGGACTCTTAACCTGGGACAAGCATGCGTGACTGAGAAGTGCTGACTGCAGTGGTGAACACAAGTTCACTCATGGATCTCCCACAGAACTGCCACAGATTATTGCAGACAACAGGTGGGCTTAGTGTGATTGCAATTGTGAATGGAGTGTGTGCATGTTCTGGACCAGCGAAGTCTAGCACCCCTAAGTCCCTTTCTTTAACAAGTTTTTAAGGATTTTCTGAGGTTGAAAGATCCCTGCTCTTTGTCTGTTCAATGTTCAGCTTGTTCACATACCACTGTTTCAGGCTGTTTAATAAAAGCTACAGCCACGTAGATATTAGAGCTAATGTGAGGGCAGACTCAGCAGGCTCACCCTGAGGGTTTACTATCCCTCGGGCTCAAGCTGCTCCTAGAAGCAGCTAACCCACTCTTGGGAAAATGACTCCAAGGTTCAGTTTCTATAATTCCAGGTCAAAGCCACACAATTGGTCAGTTTATGGCCGTAATCTATTTTTTCATTCTTGTGTTTATTTCACTTGTAATTCATGTTCTTTCTTGTATTTTAAAGTCTCCTTCTATACCCCATTAAACTCTTCCTGAAACAAAGTGGTATCAGGTCGAGTAAATAATATCATTGGTGCTTAAGTAAAAGACTCATCAAGCATTCAACACCCAGGCCATGCTTTCAAAATATTTTCCTTTCAATATAGTAAACTTGTGACATTTGATTCTGTCAACAATGAAAACACCTTTAAAGCCTCTTTTAGAGTTTCTTTCTGAGTTCTCAGCACACTGGGTGAGTGTTTCCTATGGCTTTAGGACTGTGTTGCTGTTACCTTCTTGTTGCTAGAACCAGCACCTGACCAGAAGCAGCTTATGGGAGGAAAGGGGTTATTTCAGACTTACAGGTTCCAGAGGGATGTTTAATCATGGTGGAAGAACCTGGCTCACTCCATCATACATCCACAGCAGAGTCAGAGAAGTCAAATCAGCAAGCATGAGCTGACTCTGAGCGCACCTAGTAGGGCTGGACTCGGTGCCCCCCCAGGGACACACCTCTTTTAATAGGGCTCTGCCTTTGGAGATTCAGGTAGGAGGCTTAATCATAAGCAAAAAAATACCTCAGACTATGGGGGACATATATTTACTTTCAAACTACCACACTGTGCCAATCCCATTCTGGAAGAGCCCAGTGCTTAACAGCCTAAAAGCCTTAGAAGGCTCTGCAAGCCTAGAAGACTCTGCAAGCCAAATCCTCAAGTTAGCATTTTGCATTTTTTCAAGTGTATGGTATTACATAAAGTGACAAATTATGCATAAATAATATACATAATTGAAGGAGGATCAACATGAGTTCAAGGTGAGCCTGGGACTAGAGTGAGTTTCAGGGCAGCCTGGGCCAGAATAAAAATCCACTTCAAAAAACCTAAATAACTATAGTTAATGAGCTGACACTGACGTGTTTCCATAGAAATAACTTAGAGGAGCTTGCGGGGATGTTGGCATCCTTAGCACACAGGCATGCCCAGTGAGGATGTATGTGTCCTGGTGAATTTTTTCAAAAGCATCCCAGCAACTCCCAATCCCACAGCCCAAAGGAAAAAGGTCCATAAAGCATTAGTCACTATGATCTCCACATCACAGAAAAAGCACCTTGGGTTTCCACACAGGACCCAGGCATTTCCCATTCTGTCTTCGTGTTCCAGGGGAGTCTTGGGTTTAGTTGGCTATGCAGGGTAACCAGGGCTCCATTCCCTGCCTTTTGATTGCTGGTAGCTATATCATGGAGTTGTTAATGGGTAGAAAGTCTGAACTATTTTGATAATCATGAAGGACCACCATTTAAAGACTGATCATGAAAACTTCATTCAGCAAAGAGCTCTTGATGCATGTTTAAAAAATATCTCCAGGGCTGGAGAGATGGCGTAGTGGCTAAAGGCACTTGCTTACAAAGCCTGCTAGAGAGATAGCTTAGTGACTAAAGGCACTTGCTTGCAATGCCTGACAGTCCAGATTCAGTTCTATAGTACCCAGGGAGAGACAGGTGCACAAAGTGGTGTACGCATCTGGAGTTTGTTTATTGTGACACGAGCCCTGGCACACCGGTGCTCACTCCCTTTCCCTCTGTCTCAAACAAATAAAAATATCACTGTGATGACATTATGATGGAATGTTGCCATCTCCCTGTCTTGGATATTGTCTGAATTCTAGGGCTACTACTACAGGCAGGTCTAGAACTGAGGGTCCCTCTGATATACTCATGGCATAGGCTCTGCACTTGGCAATGAACTTGCGTGCTTTGGATACATTGCTGTAAGAACTGAAAAGACACTCAAAACAATTAATACTGAAGAATAGTACCTAGGAAAACGCCATCTTCACCATGGATAAGTCACGGGATCAGTGGAAGAAGGTATAGTCATCAGCAGGACCAAGGAGATGACAAAGTAAAAAGATGATGACATGTGCAATATGGTACAATATGCCCTCCATGCCGAGTGTGATGGAAGAGAAGGTAACCAGTTCACCACGGGGAATTTAGCTGCTCATGTGGGACTTGCCTAAAACATCCAAGCAAGAGATCAACAATTTCGCAGTGGCATGTTGCTCCTATAGGACCTCATCCATGAAGGGATATAGCTGTGCTGCTTGCAGTCTTTCCCAACCATGATGAATTGGAGTGTCCAGGAGAAGTGCTGGACAGCTTCTTGGACTGGACCAAGCAGGACTGATAAGCCGTTTCACACCAACATGCAGGCTGCTGCACATACCAGGATCCAGTGAGCAGCAGGATCCAACCACAAGTTTAGAGGTAAGAGAGGGAGAATTTACAGATGACTGACTAAACAGTCAGAATTTTGGAATGATACTTGACCATTAACTGTCCCTCTCTGTTCTCACATGTGTTCAGGACTCCCTCTCCAAAACTGGGGGATCTTTCTGGATAGCTGTCCTGAGGTTCAAATTTTCTGGGCTCTCTTTCACTGATATTCAGCACACCTCAGTTCTTTGTTAGAATTTCTGTTTAACACCCTAAAACACCTAGAATATCAACTACCTTTTGTAATTTTCCTTGAATGGATTCTCCCTGACATCTGCTGATGCCCCAGGCAGAGGATTGCAGAGCAGTTATGTAGTCCATCTGCTTCAGTAACATCAGCCTAAATGGGCCAGAACTGACTGGGAATGAAAACTGATTAACCCCCACCTACCCTGTGCACTGTTTAGTTTTTTAAAAAACATTTATTTGAGAGAAAAGGTGTGTGTGTGTGGGGTGTGTGGGGGGGTGTGTGTGTTTGAGAGAAAGAGAGAGAAAGAGAACGAGAGAGGAGAGAGAGAGAGAGAGAGAGAGAGAGAGAGAGAGAGAGAGAGAGAGAGAGAGAAAATATGCCAGGGCCTCCTGCCAAGGCCAATGAACTCCAGATGCATGTGCCACTTTGTGTATCTGGCCTTACATGGGTACTGGGGAATTAAACCCAGCTCATCAGACTTGCAAGCAAACACCTTTAACTACTGAGCCATCCCTCTGCCAAGTGTTTAGTTTTGAGTTAATTGATGGTCTGTACTTATTAGCAATTTAATTTTTTAAGTCTTAAATATATATTTATTGTCCATAATGAGTTACATTATTCAGTGGGCAAACAATGAGTTGTTATCCCCAATTCCCCAATGCCCCCCTCCCCATCCCCAATCAGCTGGATATCCTCCTCCATGGGCCGACTGGATCAGTCCTTGTGGCAGGGGACCCTGGATAGCCTAGTAATCAGCCCGGTCCTTCTGGCCCAAGTGTGTTGATACTGAAGGGTGCCATGCCTGTGGATAGTCTCCCCCACCACGGCTCTCACAATCTTTCCGCCCCCTCTTCTGCATAGTTTCCTGAGTCGTGGTGGATGAGTATTAAGGCTGCTTTAAGGTTGTGAGTTTAGGGGCCTTTGTGTCGAAGATCGTTGGTTTCTGTCTCACTGGCTTATCCTGTGTAGATTGAATGTTTGTTGCTGTAGGTCCCTCGTTCCTCCCGTCCTTCTCTGTGGGATTCCATATGGATCCTCCACGGTATGACTGTGGTGGCTCCTCTCTTGCCATAATCTCAGTTATCGGCAAACGATAGGTTGGTAGGGTTAGATAGGCCCCAGCTCTCTCGCTGCATCCTGAAAAATACAAGCACAATCTCCATCGGAG
>PVHP010007749.1:0-55534 GCA_004024765.1 Zapus hudsonius | reverse complement strand
TGGCTTAGCATAATACCTGGCAGACAGGGAGCACAAAATAACATGGTGTGTTATGTTCTTCACCTTTTCTTGGGACAAACGGCAAGGTGTAGGCAAGTGATACAGTCAGCTCCCAAGTAACCTGGAGAAAAATTACAAGTAATTCCCTAGGGATTATATTTGTAAATTTCAATCGATAGTCTTATTTTAAGAAAGCATCGGGCAATTATCTGTTTCTTTTTATCTGTCTTTTCCATGAAAATGTACTTATATTCCCAGTTAGATCTTAAACGCTATGAGGACAGAATGGTTTTGCTTTATTGTTTTTCTTCCCTCTCTAATACTCATCTGAGTGATCTAAAGTGGTTCTGTGCACTAAGGAAATGGTAAATACTGTGATTTTGGTTTGCTTGCTTGTTTTTACTTTTCCCTTAAGATACAAGGTATGTATCAATAGTTGGGATATGTTTTACAAATAAACAATGACAAAATGTGATCTTTCCCCCTTTGGTAGCAGAGATATCTTGAGTTCTTCTAATCATGTATGGAAAATACCTTATTTCAGCCAAATAATGACAGCTGGCATTTGTTTGAATTTGTCATTTGATTCTTCTAAATCTAATATTTTCAAAATATTTTCAAAAATAAGTTAGAAAATTGACAGTTTAAAAATGTAGTATTTTGAAAATTTTAAAGGGTATGCCATTTCTATCTAGTCAGACCTTTTCCAAAAATTGCTATTTCTTAGGTTACTCGTCACTCTAAGTACACTCTTATTGGCCCACCAGATTCCCTAAACAGAGATATACTGATATTTTTCCATGTGGCAGTGAAAAATGTCCACACTGCCACATACCCTCCCCTAGAATCCTAGAGACCCACACAAGTACCTAAATGTCCCAGAATACTGCCCAGCTCTTGTCCCCCAGTGTCCCACCCTAGTCCTCCAGTGTTGTTAAGACAGTATAAATACTTACTGAGAAACAAAGACAATTGGCAATTCAACCACATCATATCACTGGGGTCACTTCCAGCCATCATTTATTTAATTTGCTGGCCATCAAATAATGCCACTTAGTAGATAACACGTTATATTTTCAAAAGTTACTAAGTATTTCCCATTCTGGTGTTAGCAACTCTGAGTTTTCAGTCAAATGATCTCTATGGAAAGAAATTTTGTTTTTCCTGTTTTACTAAGTACTACAGTGCATTACTGTCAAGAAACTGTTCCAATTTTCCTGGAATTTACTCAGTTTATATAAGCAGGGCAGTGGATTAATGACAAACATTGACTCTGTAACCTTGTAAATGCTTCACAGGAACTTGGTTGGTTTAGCACCTGGCTTTCTTGTTTGACATGGCTTCCCACATTCACAGCTCCCATGAAGCAGTGCACATCAGGCTGCATGCTTCTTGGAGAAGAGGACTGTCTTTTTGCTTATTTGCAGACCCTAGTACAGGAACAAGACTGGTAGACTCTCTGAAGGGTGGCTTAGTGAAAGAAAGAAAGAAAGAAAGAAAGAAAGAAAGAAAGAAAGAAAGAAAGAAAGAAAGAAAGAAAGAAAGAAAGAAAGAAAGAAAGAAAGAAAGTGTTATGTCTGAAGGCACTTAAGTAGCTTTTAGCAAGTGCAGATATTAATTGAATAATAAATTCCATAGTTGGTGAAAGACTTAAACTAGTTACTTCTTTCATCTTTTATCACTTTGACTATCCCAAGTAATAAGTTAAATTTTAAGTAGTTTCTGCTTTTAAAGTTGCCACAACATTTTGGTTTCATAAAAATAAACAGATTCAGCTATTCCTTTTCGATGGGCATGCATGCTTAAGCTGGGGCAAGAGTTAACTTCATCATAGTCACTGATAATTCAAAGGACAGGGGGTTTAAATGCTCATCTACATTCCAGAAAAAATGGTTAATGGTATGTTCCATGTTCCATGGCTTCATATAACATGTTTATTGAATACCCTGAACAGAGGCACAGAAAAAATACACACACACACACACACACACACACACACACACACACACACACACACAGAGTTCCAAAAAAAACTTTCTTTAGTTCAATGTACGTTACAATGGTGGTTCACAGGAGAAGTAATCTTCTACCTGATGAAGCAGTATGCCCATAGTAAACTGAGATATTCTGCCCCTTGTTTTACATGCGGAAATGTCAACGAGGAATAACTAAGATAAAAAGCCTGTTATCTGTACCTAGAAACAAGTTCTGGGGACATGTTTTTAAACCCAATTTTGAATAAAAATTGATTTTTTAAGGAATACAACTGAACTGAAGTATAAATCTAAAAAAAGGCATTGAGTTTCAGTTTATTCTGAGTTTTACAGAGATGTTCAACATTTTAACAATTACACAGAAAATGCAACATTGTTCCTGGAATTGGGGCCACTATCACACATTGTCAGATTCTGGTTATTGCTTTAGTAACATTTATAAAACTAAGGGCAGGCACATGACAACTCTGGTTGCCTAGTTGATCATTTATATTCTGGAAACAGATTAATTCATTATAATATTTTCATTTTATCACTTACTTTATGGTTAGTTTCATTTATTAGTTACTTTTTTCATCTTTTCTTATCACTGTGACTAAATACCCCAAAGAACAAGTTAACAAAGAAAATGTGTATTTTGACTTTGGGTTTTAGAGGGTTCATTTAATCTATGGTCACATGACTCCACACTTCTGTACTTGTGGCAAGACAGGATATTGTGAAGGTCCGACCCTCGAGGTGGACAGGAAGTAGTCCTCTCTGATTAAAATCCTTCCTCCGATCAGTCCCGTTTTCCTATTTTTACTATCTCCCAACAGGGCCAGCATATCATGAATCCATCAATGGTTTAACCCACTGCTTAGGTCAGAGCCCTCAGCATCCAATCACTTCCCAAAAACCCACCATCTGGAAACCAGGTCTTTAATACACACAAATATGGGGGCCATTTCATCTCTAAACTGTTAAGATTTTTTAAAGTATAAGTACAGATAAGAGTTAAGTTATTCATAAATTCCATTCTATTATGGAAGGTGAGGCCACACAAAATTTTGTCATTGAAATGAAATATTGTTGCTGGTAGAATTGAGTATCCCTGGGCTGTTCCATTTTGAACCATAAGCACCCAGTGTCATTAATTTTACCCTGCAAAATTTTGTAGTGATTTTTACCATAGGTAATTTAATCCATTCTTATTTATGTACCATGTAGTATAATTAAATGGTACATATATATGTTCTTCTTGCTTTGTAATATGTTTTAATTTTACTAAACTTAGAAGCAATACAAGAATGGAAGTATTTTCTTGACATCATTCTCCTAGTTTCCCTGCTGCTTTTATTCATTTATTTTTTAACTCTTCTCTAAAGAACACTGGAGTCAAAAAGAAGCTAATACTGTTGAGCAAAAGGTTAAAGTTACTTCTTATTTTAAAAGAAAAGCTCCTTTTTTCACCATGGTAACCAGAATATCATATGACATACATACCACGTGGCCCATAAAATATGAATCCTTTCAGAAATTAATTTCTCTCAGAGCACCATGAGTGTAGCAAAGACTAGAATAGGATTGATTTGCATTAAAACCATTCCTATGATGTGTTTTAGTATTTTACTTGCAGTTTGCAAGAAGTACAAGTGTTTGCACAAGTGTTTCATTTTTAATGTTTAATGGAATCCCACTATATATTCTGACTAATCATACATGATTTCTGCTGAGTTCTAGAAGTGACACATCCTCATTTTCTATGAATATTGAGACCATGAAGAAATCCTAGGAGTCACTCACTCCATGTTCATTCTCTTTCCCAGGATGTGCATGTGTCTTTGCTTATGTCCTCAAGTTAAAACAAAAACAAAATCCAGTCATTGTGTTGTTGTGTAATTGTGTTAAGCAGTCAACACTCTGGTTTTGAATTCAGCTTATGATATTTGTCAAAGGCATAATGAAGGAAGGGAAAAGTAAAGCCTTTTTTAAGCCCACTGCCTCAGGAAAAGTGAAAGTGGAAAAGGTTATTTCATTCAGCTTTTAAATATTCTATGACCTTTTTGCTTGGGAATGACTTTTGTTCATTCAGCTCTTTTTATTTAACTTCTTTGAAGTTCTCTAGTTCAGTAGCATTTCCTAAGTGTACTTTCCAAAGCTAGGGTACCTTATACTCATTCACTCTAGTTTCTTAGGCATTTAGAGGTTGAGTGTATACCTTAGGCTTTGTGTTGCTTCAGATCAAATAATTCAGATAAACATAGATTTCTTCAACCAGACATTGATCTGTTCCTTTCAGAGACTCCAAGAGGTTAGAGGTTATGGTAACTAAGATGTGTGTGTATGTATGTATGTGTATATATATATATATATATATATATATATATATATATATGTCAGTAAGTTTTACAAAATGTAAATATATGTCACCCTAATATACATTGGTAATCTGGGACTGAACTAGAAGTTGATGGGAGCATAGGACAATGTAGACTTGTAAAAACACATTACTAGGGTTGGGGAGATAGTTTAGACAGTGCTTGCCTTAAAAGCATGAGAAGTTGAGTTTGATCCCTAGAATTCACCTAAAAAAACTGGACATGCAGTGCATGCTAGTAATCCCCATGCTAGGGAAGCATAGACAGGATCCCTGGGACTTGTGGGGAGACAATCTAGGCAGAGAAGAGGAGGAAGAAGAAGAATAGGAAGAAGAAGAAGAGGAGGGGAGAGGAGAGGAGAGGAGAGGAGAGGAGAAGAAAGGGAGGAGAGAGAGAGACAGTATATGAGAACCAGTACCTAAGACTGTATTCTGGCCTCTACATGTACATGTTTATATGTGCACACACACTAGGATACACATATGCACCAACCCACACACAAAAGGAAAAACTCATTAGCCTATTATAGGAGTGGAAATTGTTTATTCTAGTATTCATATAATCTCATTATATGTTCAGTTTTATGGCAAAAAGTCAGGAGACATGTTTATTTCTTAATCCCATTCCTGTCTCTTGCCAAATATCTCACTTATATAAATTTGAATTCTCAGGATTTTAAGGAGAGGATTTTGAAAAGATAAGATGCTTATATGTAAGGAAAGATATTCACAGGAAGGTAATCTAACCAGGCTATCAGTGGATTAAAACACCATGGTATCTCATTCAATTTTGGATTCCTTGAAGGTAGCTTGGGACTTTCTGGACACATAGTAAATGTTAGGCAAATTAAAATTACTTTGGTTATTATTTTATGTAAAGCTCTCCATATTATAATGTTAGCCTTTTGCATTATAAGAATAGAATCACTGAGAATAATCTTACATACGTTTATATAACCAAGAGATAAATGATCTCGTGAAATGAATATTTAGCTACATAAGCCATACATCCAAATTTTAATGTATAAGAAATTTACATTTTGGCTTGGGAAATTCACGTTATTATTGAATTATGCTGTGTCCATCTGCTTCAGTACCGCATATATTTAGGCTCCAGTCAGCTGAAATAAAAGATTGAATAAATTATTCTTCTGTCTCATGGTCGAATACACAGAAATCTTTTGATTTGTAGGATTTACATAAAGTCACTCTTTATTTCATCATAACAAAATTGTAAAATCCATACTCCTGTTAAGAATGACTTTCTAATTCTCCTCTTCACCCTAAAAGAGAGAAAACATAGTTAAATATAGTAAACCAAGTTCTTTCACTGGAACTAATTTGAGAATGACTTTCTTTTTTCTTAACCTAATATGTGAAATGTGTCACTATATTATATCTGAACATGATAGCTAAAAGTACTTAAGATTTGGCTACTGACAAATGAAATATAACTAATATAGGTGGTGCCACTTCTGAACAGATATTTAAATTTCAGTGTGTGATGTACATATCCTCTTTATCTTGACTTTGTGAATATGGTATGTGTGTTGAAATGGGTCCTCCCTCAGCCAATGACTCTGGTAAACAAGTCACCCTGAGGGTCCATGTTTATGCAGAGAAAATGAGGAGACATTTATGTATTATTAATCTTCTGGGTTTGGGGACTATTTTTGTTATAGCATCATAAGCTAACATAACTGTGGTGGTTTTAATCAGATGTCTCCCATAAACATGTTTTGAATGTTTGATTCTCAAATGATGGCAGTTTGGAAGGTGGGCCTTGCTGGAGGAGACGTATTGTTGGGAGTGGGCTTGGGGGTGTTATAGCTGGCTTCCCCCTGCCAGAGTTATGCTCACTATCTTATTGCTATTTCTACCTGCTGAGGCAGAGGTGATGTCCAGCTTCTGCTCATGCCATGCTTTCCCTTGCTGTCATGAAACTTTGCCTTGAAATTGTAAACCAAAATAAAAAAATTTCCTCCATCAGCTGCTTTGGGTTGGGTGCTTTATACTAGCAATGAGAAAGTAACTGCAGCACTAACCTACCACAGAAAAACCTAAATTATCTGGGCAGTTCATTGTTATATTCCCCCCTTTAGGAAAGTACAGTCTTATTTGCAATAAATACTTATAAGAAAATCTGGTGAAATAAAATAAAAAAATTAAAATTTGAGGTGCTCAGAAAGAAGGATGTTTTGGGGAGTTGGCACAACTTCCAAAAGGAAGGGGAAAGGTAAAGATATTATGAGGGAAATAATTTCTTTTTGAAAAATACCATTACCCTCTATCCCATGGACTGGTCCAGCAAGCCCACTGAGGAGAGACCCTAGAGGGTTGGGGACATGGGGGAGAGAAATGGGAGGGGTACCATTATTAGACCTGCTCTTGCAATGTATCTAATTATTGACAATAATTATGAAAAAATACCATAATATAACCTAATTCTTTGTATACTACTAAAAAATAATTTTTGAGCTACTTTGAAATCTGTGGATTTATATTTTAGGCTTTTTTCTGTAAAATTTTAAGAAAAGAAGATGACATTTAGTAAAAGAAAGTCTGCTTTGATTATGTGTGGAATGCTCGATAATTGGTGGTTGTAAGATAAGTTAGAAAATAAAACTTACTAGATTTTGTATTCTTGGTTGTTTGTAGAGGCGACATTTATGTAGTATTTACATTCAGAATCATATCCTGAACCCTAAGCATCTGTGCGGAGAGAAACACTTCGATGTACACAAGACGATAAGAGAAATGAGTAATGAAAAGGGCTTCATTAGATTATTTGTACCCTCAAGGTGCACAAGTTTTTGTTTGGGGAGCTATGAACACAGTAAGATATGTTTATCTTCTCTTTGGATATGAAAAAGACAAAAGAAACTGCCTGTAGGGTTTGCAGAGATAAAAGAGAAAGATGTCATAAATCTCAGATCATTGACAGGAAAAGGCTTTTAAAGAATGCGGTCACTACTGTGGAGGATCTTAGAGAAACTAATGTGATCATTTTTCTCCTTTTCCGTCTTTATTCTTGGATAACTCCAGGGAAAGAGTTTAGATCTCAGGGAGACCTTGGTTCTCGTGTGAGAATTTTCTTGTGGCCTTTCAGAACACTGCATCAGATTTAGGACAACAGGGGTCAGGGACTACTTCCAATAACCATTTCCTGATCTGGAGCCACAATCTGCTGTCATGGCTGAATTGATTTGTTGTGATCAATGGCTAAGACCATTGCTATGGCATCTGAAATCATTGAGTCTGCTGGGTTATGGTTAATTTCATAAATATTGAATGTGCTAGAGTTTGCCAAATGGCTTTGCTTTATTATGTGCATAGGAAGCAAATAGAATCAGGAATGTCTTCCTCTTTTTATTTTTTTTATGATTCGAAGAAATGAGAACTCCTGCCTACAATGTCAGTTACTGAAAACTTTCAAGAATTGTCTGCGAGTGTTGTTTTACTTATATCTGCCTAATAATAATTAATGGAGCAACAGACTATAGGAGCAACAAAGATGAGTAAAAGTAGCATCAGTTTCAAGGAATCTGGATTCTAACTGAGGAAATTAAAACCTAGTTATACACCTGGATTTTGCCTATGACTCAGCTCCATTGATATTTAGGATAGCCTTTAAAGACTCTGAGAGAGGAAATAACATAAAATGAATTTCTTATTAAGATGTTTACAACTTTGAAAGATCAAAAATTCAACTCTACCACAAGAAATAAAACAATATGTGCACCACCACATCCTTAGCACTTATCATCATTCAAGTTCATCACCAATCCATTCTTTGGTCTAGATCACTTGAAATTATATTTTTAAATCCAAATACAACCAGACATAAAAGTTTAAAAATTCCTTTGGCCTGTGATCACTAGTCTTGGAGTTGTGGCTAGGTGCAGAGATGGGAAGGAATTGGAAGGAAATGTTTCAGGTGCATTTTGATAATGAAAATAGGAATAGAAAGTGTTGTTTTTATAGCTGTAATGCAGGCTTTTCTTTCATCAATGACCAAAATTTCTACATAACTGTGTCAGTAGACATGCTATACAGAATTTCAGCATAATTTATATGCTTAACATAGCAATGTGTTTCCTTACCTGAGAGGCATTGAGTCATCTACTAAAAATGGCTAGCCAAAGATCCCAGGTGCCTTCCAACTCTGTCCTGCTCATCACTGATGCATTAATTTCCTTGGTAATTTTTCAGTCTTTTAAAAGGTAAGCAGTTTTGAAATACGTGAATAGTTTTCAATATATTATAACTGATCAGAAATGCCAAGTTAGAAGATAAGAAATAAAATTTCCATGGCTTTCTCACACCAGTCACAAGTGATGCCTGACACACACCTGAATCACAGAGCACACTGAAAACATGGTATGAAAACATAAAAACATTTCAACCTGGGAAATGATGAGGGAATTGTTCTTCTGTTCCAGGAGGTGCTGCTGTTTCACATAACAGCCATGCTATCTCATCCTGGAACTCACAGGGGTACAGTCAACCATTTCTCGTGAGCATTGTGCTATTTAGCTTTCTGCCACTGTGACCAAAGACCCAAGAAAAAGGAAAGTGTTGTAAGAAGAGGAAATGTTTATTTGGGGACAGGATATCAGTCCATGGTCACTTTGGCTCTATTGTTTTGGTCCTGGAGGGACACAGTTCATTATGGTGGGAGGATATAGTAGGAGACCCTGCCCCTACTGAGAGTTTCTCCCATCTCGCAATACTACTACAGGCTGAGGACTAAGTCTTCAACACATGAGCCTTTTGGGACATATTAAGATCAAAACCATTGCAAGCATCAAGCCCAAACTCCCTAATAGAGCTCTTCCCATACTGGTTACCACTTTCCATTGACTTCTTCCTGCCCACTGTCATTGCCCTCGACTCCTTCAGGAGAAAACCATTCATTGCAATATTATCTCTCTTAGCTTTAGGCCTCCTGGTTTCTTCTTATTAAGTCCCTCTTGACAATTTCCTTTTATACTTGAATGCTAACTTCATATGTCACTAGTTCTGAGAATCTTTTTCTGATCCTTCTAAAGAATAGTGGCCCTTCTTTCTAGTGATGATACATTTATAACAAACTAGACTTCATTGCACATATATATATATATATATTCTATATATATGTATATATAACCTAATGTATATATGAAATTAATTAAAAATGTAAACAATATATAAATGATAAAATGGTCAAGGAAGAATTAAAATATGTACTTAGTCTCTACATGTGCTAAGCAATATTCTGTGTTACTCACGTAATCTTCACAGCAAGCATATAAATTTTATCCCCGATTTCTAGTTGATATTCTGAAGGGAAAGGTGAATCAGTGATTTCATTTCACATAGCAAATCAGGTAAAGATGGTTACCTGGCTTGCACGCAGAGTTCTCTTGTAGTAATGCATAGAGATAGCATATAATGTCATGTGAGGAGCACCAGCTGGCAGTAGAATATGAGGCTTGAGTCCTAGCTGTCAAATTCATTGATAAAGTTCTCTGTGCCTGACCTACTACATGAATAAAAATTGACTTTATATCTCTTGTATTTGTCTTCCACCCGCTATAAGCAAGACTGAAGAAAATCAACTATTGTTGCTATTAGAATGATTTTTGGAATTTCCCAAATATCACAAATATGATGCTAAGATGTTCCTCCTGAATCAGTCCCAAGCCATCTCCTGAGAACTTTTTATGACATTACTGTCTCTGTAATTCGCCCCAGCACCACAGAAGCAAAGTATAGTCAACTCATTTTCATTTTCCAATGGCCAAAGCTGGTATGTTTTCATTAATCCTATTAACAGTATCAAGCTCCTCTGTAAAGGTTTGCTAAAGTCTACATTCTAATTATAGTTTTTGGTATTTGTGTTGTTATTTTTAGGTAAAGACTAAACATTCCATTAGAGTACTATTAAATGTTTCCTGAATAGTTTTTGACAATTAATAATTTGGCTACAATGGAAATATCTCTTGCTATGTAATATAGAATTTGGCTTTGTAGTCTGCTTTCAAAATTTATTTTAAATTTAAGAGAAAGAATGTTTACTAGAAAAAAGAATCATTACTAGAAAAATATTTGAATGCATTGGAGAGATGAATAGAGTTCATATCTAATGGTATTGCTAAGATCATTTGTACTGGACTCATTTAAGAGTAGTAAGTCATTATGGATCCAGGTTTCTAGAGTTCATCCCTACTTTGTCTACTACTAGGTGCCAACCCAAAAGTGTTTGAAAAAAATCAAAAGAGAAAAAAAGAAAAAAATTATATATTATGAATCTTCCAATTTGATGTTAAAATAGTTACTAATCCATAAAGAAAGGATATTCATTGATTATATTTATATACTTAGTTGACAAGAGCATTCCATTTGTTTCCTTAATTACTCATAATTTAAAATATATATACTGTTAATCATTAGACACATTGTATGAGCAAGTCTTGTGATGGTTACCCAATTTCTCTCCTCCCTGTCCTCAACCTGCTGGGGGCCCTACTCAGTGGGATTACTAGACCAGGCCATGCAATAGGGGATTACGAATTGTACAAGAAGTAGCCAACTGCTTTTGTTGTTGTTGTTTCTTTTTCTTTGTGTGTTGTTGTTTGGATTTCTGCTTTGGACTATATTGGGTATCCTTGTTGTCTGTCTCCATTGTCCTTTCACAGGTTATCTGACTTGCTGGGGAGGTAGCTCTCTTGCTCATCTCCCACTTCCTCAAAGGTTCTGTTGGGGCTCTTGATGGTGAGTAGAAGTGGCTCATCTCCTGCCTGGTGTCAGCCATCATCCCATGTCCTTTTGGTGGAATTAGTTGTCCACTGTTCTAGCTGCCTTCTGAAAAATACAAACAGAATTTCTAACACAGAGTGAGATCAGTGTAGGTTAAATGAGACAAACATTGTTGATTTGGCAAGATTCTAGTGGGTGTAGCCTGTCTGTAGACCCCTGATTAGTGGGGGTTTCCCTTTGGAGTCTGGGTTCTTGATCTCCATAAGAGTTTACCATGGATAGCCCTTAATCACTCATAATTTTAACTTTCAGTAGGAGCTGCTGTACTTAAATTTAATCATTTGTGTTGATTACATTTGCCTTATATTTGTTAGGAAAAGATTATTTTTAATCAACATACTGTTTGCTTGTGTGCTTGCATGTGTGTGGGGAGGGGAGTATCTGACCTGTGTGTCCCCTAGCAGGGCCCCGTGCACTCAAAGGCAGTGGGGTGTGCTTGCCTGTTGTTGGGTGTGCTTGCTTAGATGGAGTGTGCTGGCCTTCAGTGGGGTGCGCTGGCCTGTGGTGGAGTGTGCTTGCCTGAGGTGGGGTGTTTTTGTCTGAGGTAGGGTGTGCTGGCCTGCAGTGGGGTCTGCTTGCCTGCAGTGGGGCGTGATGGCCTTCAGTGGGGAGTGTTGGCCTGTTTTGGAGTGTGTTGGTCTGAGGTGGGTTGTACTGGCATGTTATGAGATTTGCTCACCTGCAGTGGGATGTGCTGGCCTGCGGTGGCTGGAACACAAAGCCTTGTGTTCCACTCCATTGCTTTTCTGCTCATTCTTATTTGAACCAGAAATTTTACTGATCTTAAAACTGGCTTTTTTTTTTCTGAGCACATGAGACTGGGGTTACAGGCATACATAGCCACACTAAGCTGCTTAACATGAGTTCTGGAAATTCAAATTTGGATGGTCTCAGGCCCCCTTAGGCCCATGTGAGGGGAGTTATGATTGTCCTGAGTTAAGAAAAGAAGACAATATTGGGGGCAAAGAAGTCTTACCTGGTTACGAATATTATGAACTTCTTTCTATGGTGATACATACATAACAAACTAGACCTTGTTGGATTGAAAGCACAGCCCCTTTGTGTGGAATTCAAGATTATCTTTGTATTGGCTGCTGGATGACTTTGACTTATTATAACCTGATTTCTGCCTTAGCATCTGTCAGGAAATGTTTAAGAGGTAAAGATGAGTTCAGACAAGATGAGTTGCCATCATTATTTCTGGAAATGCATCTATTGTCCTAACAGCTAAACCTTAACTCCGAAAAGGGATGCCAATGTGGTTTCTTGACCTTCTTGCCTTAAAGACCAGCTCAGTGTAGGTCTCTCTAGCATGGGAATGATCTTTGGAGACTCTCATGAAGGCAGGACTTCCACGGACCTAAGCGATATCTGCAGGCAGCCTATGAAGACGAGGAATCACACAGAGAATCTTGGAGATGGCATGGATGTACAGATGCACCAGAGTTTGACTCCACCCACAGAAGGCAGCTCAAGTATGGCTAGCAATCAAGTAGTTGAAGGCCATGCTTCTCTAAACATACTCCATTTCTGCTTGCTGTGTGGTGATGGGCTAGATGAGGGGAGGCAGCCTGAAGCTTCTGGAAAGTTCTGTTGTCTTTCCTGAAAAGCTAAGTGTTCTGTGCAGCCTAGAAGCTCTGTTCTTTGCTCTAATCACTGATACAATGCAACTCTAGCCATTTTAAAAACTGTTCAGAGAGAATGAAATTGAGCTTTTAATTTCAAAACATCAGAAGCAGTTACTGTGTAGTCAGTCATGAGAGGGGCCAATTTTGTCTTCACTTTTCCTCTTCCTTAGGGCTGCATAATATACTAAGTAGCATTTTTTTCAATAGATTGTGACATGAATTTTTACTGTCATACTGAATTTTAATCAAGGCATTTAATCTGTGCGTTTTGAATTGTTTCAATTTCTATAACTCATCTCAACATTTGTTTGCTAATCTTTATAATTTTTCTGTATGGAAATTTTTATGGGTTAGTTTTCCAGTTATCTTTTGTAAACTACCCCAAAATGTGGTGGCTTCAGCAGTAACCATTTTACTATGACTCACACTTTTGGGGGGCTGGAAATTCAAGCAGGCCCCAAATATCTTAGCAGTTTTCAA
Organism: Zapus hudsonius; assembly: GCA_004024765.1. Lineage (NCBI taxonomy): Eukaryota > Metazoa > Chordata > Mammalia > Rodentia > Dipodidae > Zapus > Zapus hudsonius. The sequence continues at coordinate 42,272 of PVHP010007749.1, read as the reverse complement.
TTGGCTTTCACCTGAAATCAGCTGTTGGAATCCAGCTGGCAGCTGGCTGCTCTTTGATCATGTGAGAGTAGCAGGAATCCTGGATTCTATGGGCTCTTCTCCCTTCCCTGGAAGTCTCCATGTTACCCAGTACAACAGCTGAACTGCTAATATCGCATCCCAGAATTCCCAGAGAAAGCCTTCCAAGAGTTAAAACTGAAAACCTTCTGGTGACTGAACCCCAGAAGTCCCTGAGTATAATGAAGCCCTTATGGAAACCAGAAGAGCCATCGACATTGCCAATGTAGATGAAAGGGTATCGAATAATTCAAAGCCATCTTGATTCTGCCATCAAGGGGTCAATTGGGCACTTTAAAAAAATGAAAAAGGCCAACATGTTAGTCACTGATCTTCTGCAAGCCAAATGCATATTCAATGCTGCCCTTAAACTGCAAGCTGACTCTTACCTCTCAGCTATACCCCCATGTACATCTCTTGCATTGTGGTCTCACTATATCCTCACTGCATATCTTTTCTGCATCCCTTCCCCTATGGCCAGGGTTATTACACTAAAGCACACATGTGATTGTCACTTCTTGTTAACTCCTCTAAGTAACCTATAAAGCAGAGTCCTAATGCTTAACCAGGCACTCAGTCATTCTCAGCTGTCTCCCACCCTTGGCCCTGTATCATCATCCAGTGCATTCTGCCCATTCGATTTCCCAAATGCAGTTCATGGCTGTATACTTAACATGTTTTTGTTATCTCCATGAATCTTATCCATTTTCTGTGTCTCTGGCTACTAAATATGAATGTCCCATGCATCTGTCAAGAGTCCTTTGGAATGTCACCTGCTCTGTACTTTCATGACACTGCATTTGTATTGCCAGTGTGGTGGCACATCACTCCTTTGCAGATTCTCGGTCATTAGGTGTCAGAGAAACCTCAGTACACTATGGCCCAGAGCAGGTTTTTGAGCTAGATGGCCCTGAAAGACTTCAGTTTCACAACTTGTCAGCTGGGAGGAATACAGTAGCATTTGAAAATCCATATTCTTCTAGAATTTTTTTTTTTGGAAATGAAGCCACTGCAAATGAAATTGATTAAGTGGAATGGGCTCCTAATCTGATTTGATGGATGTCCTATAGTTTAGTTTTATTTTATTAGGACAGTGTCTCCCTTTACATGACTCAGACTGGCCTAGAACTTCCTATGTAGTCTAGGCTGGTCTCAAACTCATCCTGTCTCAGCTTCTCGAGTGCTGGGATCATAAGATTATGCCACCAGGTCAAAGTTCTAGGGGTGTGCTTGTAAGAAAAGTAGAGAGAGACAGGCATGTCTAAGGAATGATAATATTAGGAGATACATGGGGGAAATGGAGATGGAAACTGGAGCAGGGCATCTCTACAACAAGAAATTCCAAGGACTGTGCCAATACCAATATCTAAAGGGCCAAGATGGAATAGATTATCCTCTGAAACTTCCAAAGAAACCTGTTTCCACTTTGATTTGAAATTTGAACCTTGGACAAATGTGAAAGAATAAATATTGTTGTTTGGAGCCAGCAAATTGGTGGGATTCTGTGACAGCAGTACTAGGAAATGACACACAAGCTAGATGACCTTGACTGGAGCACATTTCTCATCCCCTCCATGCCTCTTTTTCTGTCATCTGCAAAAGTGTAGGAATCACTTTTGTAGAGATTGTGTGTGAAGTCAATGGGTCAAGATGCAAAGGCTACTTGGAACATCATCTGCACTTAATGGATGCTCCAGCGGATAAACTGGTACTTGTGTTTATGTGGGGTCTCCACTGGGGTAGTGATGGCCTGATCATATTTTGTTGCCTTTGTGAAGCAGTGTGACATAGTTTAGAGAAACAAAAATACACAATCTTGACTTCAAGTTCAGGATGTGATGCTTAAGAGTCTGTGTAATTTTGAGCAAATTGCTTAATTTTCAGTATCAATCTTCTCATCTGGAAAGTGATCCAATATTGCACATTTTGCAAGTGGAAAGTAGAACTAATGTGTGTCTTTTCTACACAATTGCTAAGCAAAGAGGTGTTCATGAGAGCACCTCTGGTCATGGTGGCATCCTCTGATACACTCAGCACTCCAAAAACTAAGTTGGAGGATGAAGAGTTCAAGGTTAACATAGACTACATATTGAGTTCATAGTGAGACCCTGTCTGAAAAAAAACTATGCACATACTAATTCCTCAAAAATTGTTTTCAATTGGTTATATACATTAATCATCAATATTTCTTTAAATGAATACTTTTTGCAATTAATTCCATATCTTTCCCAAAGTAGTTTTTGTGTTTTTTTTTTTTAATTTTATGTCCTTTCACTTAACTTAAAAGGTCACCCCCATCTTGGATTAGAATGCTGCCTGGAAGCACATGATCTTTTAAAAATGTATCTTTCATTATTTTATGAACTATCCATCAATCATGCCTCCTCCTGTGCTTTGGAAAGGAGGAGAAAATGATTTTAACATTCTTGACAAGCTTTCCATGACTGCATCTTGATGCCAAGTTGGTTCTGTTGTTCTCATAACTCTATCAGCAGTCTTGCTTAGAATATTTTATTTTGTTCCTATTGCGCTGTCAGTCTTAAGACAGCCAATCAGCCTCTAAATGTGGCTCACCATGGTGTGTGTCATTCTGATATGCATTGAAGAAAAATTTCTAGCACAGAGCTAGGAGATGAAGTTAATTAATAGAAGTAGGCTGTAGAAAGTCACTTGGGGAACATGTCAGGAAGCAATGCCCCATTGCACCACTGTTGTGCTTGCTACTAAGCCTGACACAGCACAGTTGGGAACAGGGCGAACAATGGTGCCAATGAGGCCTTTGCTCTTGGTAGCTGGTTAGCATCTAGGCCACATTGGGAGCTCCAGAGCATACATCATTAGGGGTTTTGTGCTTTTGGCAGCTTTTGATTTTGTTCTTTAGGATTATTTGGGTTTTGACTACCAGTCTGAGTCATGAGGAATTTTAGTTATGGGGGAAACCATCCAATAGTCTTAAAGGATTTTCTTAGGACAAAAGAGAACAGGATTTCAAGAAAGCCATCTTCTTAGCAAAGCTTCCAAAGTCATTACTAAAGAAAAAAAGTCGACTGCTAGATTACATATATGAAAAGAGGAATGCATTTAAGTATTTTTTTAATGTTTATGTTCTGCAACAGACTCATTTCACTGGAAAAAAATATTGCCAATCAGCCATTCTGTTTTTTAATTTCAATTTTGTCCAGAAACATGATTCAATAAAGATACTAACAAGGGCAGGAGAACATAAAATTTTAGTCCAGATAATTAAGTGGAATTTATTTTTATGGGTATATAAAAATCATACCTTAGACTAACTTTTCAATAGAAACTACAAAAAAGTTACATTATACCTTAATATTTTAAAATCAATAAGAGGATTACTACTCATAACAATTGAGAAAAAGAACAGAACAGAAAAAGAAAAAACCTTTCTAGTTAGTGAAAATAATACGAAGGAAATTAATTGAAATAACATACCATTTTCAAATTGTACAGTTGCAAAGATTGCCAAGGTTAAACAAAAATCTCAGAGTTGATGAGTATACAGTAAGGCAGGACCCCTGCAATAAATTGAATTAGCATTATTTTTGGTGATACCCTGCTAGAGGCACAAAAGTTGAAATGGAAAAATATACATTACGCTTTGAATGTGCAATATCTCCCATAGGCTCATATGCCTCAACACTTGCACTCTAGCAGGTGATGCTATTATGGAAGTGTGTGGAACCTTTAGAAGATGGAGCCTCATGGGAAGAAGTGGTCACTAGGGATAGGTGTTTAGATGTAATAACCCTGCCCTGCTTCCTTTCAAGTCTCTGTTTCCTGATATTACAAGATGTGAGGCAGCCAATGATCTTAACCATATCTTCCCTGACATGATGGACTGTATGACCTCAATCTTAAACCTCTCTTGTATTAAGTTTCTTCTTGTAACAGCAATGAGGACATAGTTAATACAGACAACTGATACCAAGAAGTGGGAAATATGGAATATACACACTTGGTTCTGGTTTGTAGGAAGAATGTTGAAGAGTTCAGAGAATGAGCTGGAGAAGTATTTGAGTGTCATAAGTACTACCATTCTGGTAGGAATCCAGACGACCAGAATGCTGATAGATATGCAGACATAAAAGTTTGTGCTGGTAAGGTTTCATAGGAGAATAAAGACTGTTGGGAGCTGGGCTATAGGCCATTCATATTATATTGTGGCAAAGAATCTGGATGTATTTTGTCTGTTTCCTTAAAACCTGAGTGTGGCCGGGTGTGGTGGCACATGCCTTTAATCCCAGCACTCGGGAGGCAGAGGTAGGAGGATTAAGTGAATTCAAGGCCACCCTGAGACAACATAGTGAATTCCAGGTCAGCCTGGATTAGTGCAAGACCCTATCTCCAAAAACCACAAGACAAAAACAAGCCTGAGTGTGGCTGAGTTCAAAATTAATGGATTGAGTTGTCTGGTGGATGAAATAACAAGACAGCATAATATTTATTCAATGGCATGGTTCTAGAATTTGCCCATATTTAGAGTGAGAGGGAGCAGAAAGGAGAACGGAAAGATGTGGAAAATACTCAGGCTTGGGCAGGAAAGGAGCATTAACCTAGTTGAAGATGCAGAGAAAATCTGAATTTGGATAAAGTTGACGACAGGACTGTTTAACCATATGGCTGTAATTGTTAAATTGATTAGTGCCACTAAAGAGAAATCTGGGGCTTTACACAAGGAGAATAGGAAAGATTTGTAAAAGGCAATATCACCCCCTTGAGAGCTCTAGGATAAAACTATGTGAGTTTCTTGAAAAGGATAGTATCTAGGGCAAAAGGAAGACTGGAGAATTGGTTCAGTGGTTGTGATGGTTAGGTTTTGTTGTCAACTTGATCTTTTTAATTATTGTAGCTAGGTCTCTGAGGATGTTTACAGGAAGGCAGCCTCTCAGCAAGGGGAAGGATGTAAAGAAGCTCAAAGAAGCTGGAAGTAAACATCCTTTCCTGTGTGGGCCATGCAGGAAGGAAATTCCAGAGACTCAGGAAGCCATTAAGTCTGGGGAAGGGTTGTAAGACCCAACCCTAAGGCTATACAAAGGGGAAGAAATTCTCTCCTTGGCCCCCTGCCTGTTCCTGTTCAGTGTGTGTGGTGTAGGTGATGGATTTTTCTCTGCTCAGACCTGTGAAAGAGGGCTAGCCTCCTTCGCTCTTACGGAACTTCCCCTCAATCTGTAGTTTCAATAAATCATTTCCTCCCCAAAATTGTGCCTGGTTTGAAGATTTATCCCAGTGACATGTGACTGACTATGACAGTCTTAAGGACATTTGCTTGAAAAGCCTGATGGATGGAGTTCAATTTCCTAGTATCCATGTAAAGCCAAGATGCACAAAGTGGTTCATGTGTCTGGAATTCTTTTGCAGTGGCAGGAGGCCCTGGTGTGTTCTCTCTCTCTCTCTCTCTCTCTCTCTCTCTTTCTCTCTCTCTCTCTCTCTCTCTCTCTCTCCATATATATATGTAAATATAGGAGAGGATCTGAAAAGCTAGAGTCTTCAGGACACTCTGCTGGAAATGGCTGTGTAGAAAAGTATATTCCTAGTTTCCATCATGAAGGCACACTGAGGCCATTGCCACAGTCAGGCAAGAGAGAGGCTACTGTGCTTCAGGCCACAGAGTTAGAGGAACAGGACTAGCCAAGCTCATTGGAGCACAGATGAGACTATTAGGAGCTCCAGATGCCAGGCATAGAGTTAGCTGATGTTTGGTCTTCCTTGGCTGCAATCTTTTTTTGCTGTCTGACTGCATCCATTTTGGAATGGCAATGTTTACTGTTCTCTGCCATTGTATGTTGGAAGTATGTGACTTAAAAAATATTATAGGAACTCACAATGAAGCTGATAGCCCGAGTCTTAGAAGAGACTTTGAACTTTGGGTTTTTGAGCAGTGTTAGGACTACAAGGCAATGGGGACTTTTGAAGCTGGACTCAATGGATCTTTTTATTATGACACGGCCATGAGACTTCAGGTGAATTGAGACTCAGTGTCTGGAAAAGCCGATCTGAGGAGCCAGTGTTAGGGACCTAAGTCAGAGTTGCATGGTCAAGAGTACAAATTTGAATAGGAGTGGAGGCCTGGACAAAACTGTTTCTAGAACAGTGGGCTGTCCTGTGTGCTAATGCAAGAGGAACTGGATGGCTACTGCATCCACAGATTGGTATTTGCTTGGTCCTTTATGAGATCTGACCCACAAAGTGTTGGGAGAATCATGGATAGTAGTGATGGTAATGAGGGTGACAATGTCCAAGGCACACAGAGGCACAGTAACCACTGTTGTAAGAAGGAAAGAGCTGATTAATGGCGATGGTGGTTGAAGTCAAGACATGGACAGCAGAAGGGAAGAAAGTAGATTTCTTAAATTAGAAAGGACAGTCTTTCTCAAAAAGGGTGGTAAGGCACTCTAACGGCTTTTTATTTCAAAATGCAGTGATTTGTAGAGAGAAGATGGGGGCTTGGAATTTTAGCAGTTATTTATTGGAAACTCAATTAGAGAATTTAATTGTGTTACAGTTACAATGACTTATTCCTCACCACTGTATTCCCATATTGACATATCCTGGTAAATACAAAGATATTGATATATAATATGAAGAATAATGTGTTTTTCCATTATTCTTCATACATTTCAATATCTTTGTAATAATAATACAATGAACAAGAAAATATAATTTTGTGATTTATGTTCTAAAATCCACTTAGAGGTATATCAACTTTTTTTAGCCTTCTGATACAGATATTAAAAATTTACCTTCCTTAGTTACTAAAAATTTTATTTCCACATTTAATACTTGGTCTCAGGAACAATAAGTTTATTTACTATAAAATAAGGATTATCTTTATATGCATTTCACTCATTAATGGAATAAATATGAATAAAAGCACAAAATAAGTAAACTTAAATTTGTCTAATGTGTTTTGAACAACATATATGTGATGTTTTATATATATATAGGAGCAGATAAGCCAGCATCACATAATTAGATCATCAGAGAAGAAGGAGAAAAGCAAGACATGCAGGCCAGCTGACCCCCAGTGACACACTTCCTCCAACAAGGCTCCAACTCCTAAAATTCCACAATATTCCCAAACAAACCACCAACTGGGTGTTAAGTATTCAAACACATGAGTCTATAGGGGGCATTTTACATTCAAAAAATTGCAATTGAATACCTGCTATGCTTCAGGTACTGGTCAAAGAACCATCATTTTAGTGTCAAACAAGCAGGTGTTCATATATTAAAGTTTCTAATTTAAAAAAAAAATCCTTCCTAATCGAGCTTTTATGTTCTTATGGAGAAAATGATCTGAATTTTTTTTCAGAGAGTTAGAAGCTATTCATGGATTTCAGAATAGAATAATATAATAGAGACTTTTGGATGTCTATTCTAAATCATGAAGTTGAAGCAAGCCCTTTAGGGAGAAGTCTGCCATGTGCACATTTGTGGTAGGATTAGGTGAGCATTCCCAGTAGAAAGGTAGTTACTGGCTGGTATGGGTAGGTAAGAGTTATAAGAGAGGTATTAGCCAGGAGAATGTTGGCCAAGAAGAATTGACCAGACTATTGGCGGCAATCAATTTTGCAGCAAGGGTATATGGACAGAAGAAAAGGCTGCTGGCTTAGGGAGCCCCTCCGATTGGATGGACTAATTAGAGAGAAAGGAGCCATCAATAGAAACTGGTAAAGAGTGAAAATCAGGGTGTCATCTCAAAGATGAGAAATGGACCCTTTATTGGGCAACCACTGTGCAAACTAGCTCAAAACCAGAAGCTTATTGTTATTTTCACAGTGTGTTCCAACCCATATCTATTACATAGATGTCAACCATCCAGTGACTTTAGAAGGATGACTATGAGGAGAAAGATGTACAAACGAATGATTTAATTCAACAACTACAAAATTTCTACCAAGTCTATGTAAAAAGTAATTTTCTATGATGGAGCTGTTTAAGCTAGAATGGTAGAGTGGGTGGGGATAAATATTTAAAGAGGTATTATGATAAAAAGGAACTTGAAAATTAATGGTCTAAAATCTCTTATTTTTGCAATTGTTGTGGTATGAAGTAGTTTATTAAAGAGTCAAAACTACAGCCTTGGTACAGATTTCTTGGGCAAAGTATGTTCATAAAATGCATGTACACACATAAACACTCACAAGTACAATCACACACATGATCATATTGTATTATGTGATAATCATTTGCTTTCAAAAGTGATCTAAAATAGTTATGCTGAGAAAACAACTCTTATATTGAAGTTTTTAAAGTTCATTTGATTTGTAAAATTTCAGTTAATATTCCTTTTCTAAGACATTCCTTTATGGAGTTGCATTTACCATCTAAAAAGGAAATCATCTTTTTTCATGTTTCAAAAAAAGTTATTACAATTGGTCTCTGCATCGGTTTTATAATTTTATTCTATTTTTATTAAGAAAAAAGAGCTTATTCCACAAAAATAGTATTTTCTATTGCCCTTTATTTGTGCTTAAACATAAACTAAAGAGACATGAACATAATCAGATTTGGAATCTACTGCAAAAACTGACATGAGGCCAAAAGGCCACAAAAAAATCTAATATTTTAGGATATAATGTCAGCTAGGATGGATATAGTACAATTTTACTTACAGTACTTGGAATATCTTAATATGTTTTAGACCACTGAGTATTATGCTCAAATGTGCATTTATCTATGTCATTTTTTTTCCATTTTGGCCTTGAATTAAATCATGTGTTACCATGTAGTCATCTTCAGTGCTTTCCCATCAAGCACCACCATGGCACCTGTCCAATTTTCTCTGGTTCCCAGAGACTGCTATTCACATGAAATATATACATTTCTGTCCCTGGAATTGTACTAGCTATTGTCCAGGATATGCTAGAAACTCAAAACTGTTTTTTTCTCAACTCTAGTAAAGTATAATAAAGGAATAACATTTTGAGAGAATTTGGAGGATTTTCTGACTATAGGGTTGGGATCAGGCAACAGAGTGAAATCTACACATCAGTGAACTGAAAAGGATTAGGGTATTCAGTCAAGAGAAAAGATCGTGACTCTTAAAGCACTTCAAATTACATCTCCTGAGAAGTAGATGTTGTACTTTAATATAATCCCCTGAGCATCATGGATTTAGTGTTCTACTCCTCCTAACTTAACTTACAGAATTTCTTTGTTTCGAAAAAAAATTTAAATATAATCTAGATTTTACATAATTTATAATGATTTATTTCACAACTTTTTTATTTGTCCTCACAATGTACTACCATTTAAAGCTTAAGTATGCAATTCATCTCTTCCTCAGATTTCTTAAACAAATTATGCCTTTTAAAAGGATTAAGATAGGATATGACCTCTTATTATTATGCAATAAAAATAATACTAGTAACACTATTGTGATGGTTTGAACCAGATGACCCTCCATAGACTCATGTGTTTTCAAGGCTTGGTCTCCAGCTAGTAGAAATTTTGGAGGTTAAACCTTGCTGGAGGAGGTGTCTTCTTGGAGGCAGGCTTTGAGGTGTTTGTTATAACCAGCTCCCCCTTGCAGAGCTCAGCTCACTCTTGCGGCTATTTTCCACCTGCTGTGGCAGTGAAGATGTCTAGTCTCTGCTCTACCATCTTTTCCCTTCCAGCATGAAGCTTCCCCTCAAGGCTATAAACCAAAATAATCCTTCCCTCCTATCAGATGCTTTTTATTTCAGATTGTTTTCCCCAGCAATGAGAATGTAATTGTAACAGAAAATCAGTACCAGAGGAGTGGAGGTGTTACTGCTAGAAATCTGACCATGTGCCTTTGGTCTTTTGAAACTGACTTATAGGAGGAATATGGAAGGATTTGAAACCTTGGACTAAGAGAGGATATGTAGGCCCTAAGCAGAGCTCAATGGACCATTCTGGTGAGAACTGAAAGACCGAAAGGCAAGAAAACCTGTGGATGGGAGACTTGGTTTATGGGAATAAGAAATAACTTTGTTGGAATTGGGCTAGAAGCAGTTTGTGTGAGAGGCTTGCTGTGCTATTCCCATTGCTGAGAACTTGAGCAGGTTGAGTTTAGAAGAAATGGACTGATATGAGCAGAAGGATATGGCACAGAAAAAAAAAAAGAAAGAAAGTCTCAGGCTGAAGAATACAGCCTGCTTCAGGGACAATGGTTTGAGACATGACCACCATTGAGGTTGGGCCAGTTATTCTGCATTGGGACAAAAAGGAACAGGGCTGAAGGAGTTTTCCTGTTCCTCAAAATTGACTTTATTCCTGTCTGGATTAACAACTTTAGTAGCCTACCTGGAACTATGTGACTATAACAAATGCAGGAAAGGGTATCATTGAATTTGCAATGTGGTTTTTTTGTTTTTGTTGTTGTGTTTTTGTTTTAGATTGAGTAAATTTAGGTTAATTAGAAATACTTAAGAATGATGCAGCTTAATTCATTAATAAATATAAATGTAGTCATTGTTCTATGTTTGAAGGATTTAGCGAGGCTGGGTTCTTAGTGATGACTGTCATAACCTGCCCATAAAATGTGACTAGGAATCATTATATTCAATCTTTGTAAACACAGGCAAAAGCAAGAACTTTGAAAATACAAGGAAATCAAACATAGTTAATCGGATTATCATTTCTAATTCATATTGATAACATTTCTATCCTGTTTTCTTCCTTAATATTTACATCTCTTAAGAAAACTGTATGGAAGATGTTATAAGATTTATAAATTCCTGTCCCAGAAGATCTGGTCATAACTCAAGTCTTTGTGGTAAAGCTCCACACACTGAAGCAATGTCAGGATTGCAGATATCAGGGTCAAAGAAAAAGAGAAATGGAAACTGTGGCCTTGAGCTCTGTGGAGGTAGAATGGGGCATCTGAATGTGACTGAATGATATAATCAAATTTTCCTGAAACTTCTCAGGATGTTCAAGTTTTAACTTGCTAGCAAGGATTTTTAATATAGAGTGCAGTGTAAGAAAATAAACTATGACACTCTTTTAAGTAATTTCAGAGTCCAATTCTTGGGAAAAATTAAACATGATACATTATGAAAAGATATGACCCCTTTTACAATGATCTCTCTCTAAAGGGAGCATTATTTTATTTACATATACATTCATATGATCTCCCAAATAAATGTAGAGGAAAACTAGGTAATAGTGAGTCAAGAACTGCTCTATGTACTGTTTTATTTCTGCCTCACTGTATCAGTATATGGAGAGAAAGAGAGAGAGAAAGAGAGAATTTGATTTGAGAAACATGAGATGAAAACAGTAGCATAATTTATACAAATCATAACAAGCAGGAGAGGGGGGAGTTATGGCATTTGGTTTGTAAAAGCCTGTTATAGAATCTGCTGTTATGTCTAAGATAACTATAAATTTATATTCCTCAAAAAATAACATTTTAAATATTTTTCAGTGTTATGCAGATCCTCTACGACACTGATAAGACTTTGAAAGTTTGTGTTAAATAGCTGTAAAATGTTTCTAATCAATTCCATGTTACTATAGCATTTAACTTAAGGGGGAAATACATAAAAATAAAATCCCTCTAACATGTAATCAATGCTTTGCCATGTATGATCTGACCATTTAAGAAATGTGTCCAATTAGTGATTCTCTAGTGATTCTCTGCACCAACATAAGCTCTGCACCCAGAAGTAAACTGCCAACTCCCCTTGACCTGTCCTTGCTATGCAGAGACATCTGACAGAATATTCACTTCTCTCCTTTCTGGCACTGTAAACCTTGAGGTGAGTCAGCAGTATCCTTCCTAGTTACCATAGGTTGATACATTGAACATTCAATTAGCAGACAGACATTCCTTTCTCTGCTGGAAGTTAGGAAGCACCCCTCTTTAAAATTCATCAGCAGAATGAAGTAACATGGAAGGGTGAATTTCTGGAGTTCTTACTTGTAGCTATTCAGATCGGGTCTGATCTGTTCTCAATATGCGGAGATTATGAGTTTAAACTCCCACATGGCAGCTGAGATAATGACACCTACTCAAAGCATAAATGTGGACTGATCTAATTTTAGTCAGGGGCGGATTCTCTTGTAGAAATACTGCCTATCTTCCTGCTGGAATGGATGGGGAATCATAGCTAGTCACACACGGATACAATGTAGTTTTTACTCTTGCTAACAATGTGTTATGTACAATCTGCACAGGGTAAAAATAGTTTCATTTTTGTCACATGGCAGGGAAGTCTTTTCCTCCTAGAAACAGGTTTTCCAGATAGCTGAGCCCTAAATAAATAGGGCTACAGGTAGGATAGGATCACTATCACCTAACACAGTAACTAGTCCCAACTCCCCTACCTACAGGAAGAATGAATTAGTGTCAAGCAACACATCACATTGATTAAACCTGCTTCCTCATGATGCAAGACCTCTCCTCCCTCAACAAACTGAAAAAAAAAATGGGGATACTTTGCTGTCCCCAGATAGGATGAAGTTTTCACTTCAGACCCCACCGCACAGTTAGGGTTAATAAATGTATTACTGAAAAAGCAGATCGATCTAGTTCCATTTCTGCACCTCTCAAACTACATTTCTCGCTCCTGAAACCTAAAATTAGATACTGATTAAATGCCAAATAAGAAGGAAATACCATTTGCTTCTAAATAATATTTAAATTTTAAATAGACATTAAGAAACTAAATATGTATAATTATTTGTTAGATTTTACTATTGAAGATTTGTTGCTTTGAAGGATCAATGTGTGATGGTAAGTGAAGGATCAAATAAGACTTGGTTTAAATCCTGACACTTCCCTGGTAGTCCTGGGAATGTAAATGAGGTTTTGAATTTGGAAACTTAATTTCTACTATTCTTGAATGGGAACTTTGGGGTTCCTTGCCAATATCCCGATATGCCAATATACCAACAAATTTAGAGTACGTTGGATTCTTGTCTTGGGGATTTAAGGAATTAAAATCCATAGACTATAGGGTAAGATTTAGAGAGACTTTAATTAGATTTATTAGATTAAGACAAGGAAAGAGGAGAAAGTGTAGAGAGCTCCTGCCATGTGGAGGGCAGGTGGGGGTAGAGAGCCCATGTGGGAATAGGGGTCAAGGGGTTTCTCCCCTTGTCTCAGCCCAGCCAGACCTAGAAGAGGAGACACTAACAAGAACCTGGAGACTTGAGACAGGCAAGAGAAGAAAGCTCATTCCTAATAAGGGGTTTATAACCTTACTGTGCAGTGGGTTTTACCTATGGCTTAGGTGACCCAGAGAGACAGCTGATTGGTCTGGGTCAGAGGCTGACTCAGGAAGTTCTGGAGTTTTAAACTTGACCAGCCAAATGCCAGGATTACATTGAATTCTAGGAAAGGAGACCTCCTTCTCCTGGATGGGGCTCAGTTATGGAAAAATAGATCTAGGGAACTTCTTTTGGTAAGAAATAAGGAGAAGCCAAATTCTTTTCCGCAAAGATATTCCTGCTTTTTTACTTCCAGAGGCCCAGTCACCCTAACTTCTGCATTGTTAAATGAATAACCCACACCTGTTTGTACTATCCTTAAAACTAAATGAGCTCAAAATGTAAAATACAGTCTTGCACTGAACACATGCCAATTTTTAATAAAGTATTAATTGAGATGTTTGTCCTTGGTAACTGCTCTTCTATGACTTTTCCAGTGAGAATTGTTTCAGGATACTTAAAATCTGTCATAGTGTGACTAGGACCTCAGTCTTTGCTATTTTCTATGGGTTCCCTCTTTTCTGAAAGCATCTTTCATTTCCTTTAAATATTTTTTCCCTTATTCCATGTCCTGACAGGAGGAAGTTCAAAAGAGACCAGGGAGACACCATAACAGAAAGTTCAGAAAAAATCAGAGAAACACAACACACTACACAGCAGTGCATATGTTCTGGTGGCCAAAAGCTGAAATATTTTCCCAGGATCAAAAATATCATAGAAGCAGGAGCCATGTGGTGCCATTGAAGAGCCCCCAGGAGAGGTGATACAGTGGCCAGGGAGACAGCAGAGTCCACTTCCATGAAGGAGACCTCCTTTCTCATAGCACTGGCTATGTGAGCTGTCCCTCGATGGTATTTTGGTAGTTAGTGGGGGAAAATAAGCCCAGCTAGGAAACAGGAGCTCCTTAGAGGACCTAAAACCTTGCCTGAGTCTGTTTTACTAATTACATGCAGAGGACACATCAGGATTTTACTTTCTAAACCTTGGTTCTCTTCTATGTATAAACAAACATCAAAACCTGTTTGTTTTGCCTTCCATGAAAACTAGTTGTGAACATGAAATAATATGTGAAAAGTAGTTGGCAATCTGTGGTCCCGTGTTAAACCTTCAAAGGGTTTTGCAACCGTGCACCGATGGGCATACAAGGCACAGATGGAGTATAAAAGTCACCTTAATGCTCTGGAGTTGGTGTTCTCGGTTGTGTGAGAATTATTTATAGTGCTGGTTTAAAATACAAAGTCCTGGGCCTTACTCCATGAGTCCATGAGTGGATCCATCCTTGAGCCTGAAATCTGTATTGAACAGACATACAGGTAGTGGTTTGACTACAACTGGTCTTTGACCAAAATGCCATTCTGTCCCCTAAGAGGCCAGACCATTGGGGATGGATGTGTTTGGGGAACTACGAATAAAAAACACATTCTGTAGAATATTAATATTCATATGTAACTGTGGTATAAACTCTGAAAAGTTCATAAGGAATTAGGTAAAAAAGTAAAAAAGACCCTCAAAACCTATAAATTGGCTTTTCTTTATCAAAAGAAACACAATCTTTAAGTGTTTAAATGAAGTGAAGGAATGAAGGAGGAATGTTAAGCAGATCCCCATCAGCGGTGCTTGTAACCTCACAGCTACAAGGGTCATAATGTGCTTTGATAAATTTGTTAATTTGGAGAACAAGAGACAAGTTTAAGCCACATGGAAAGAATTTATGGTTTCTGAAATGTCAGCTACCCTGTGCCAGATTCCCCCAATCCTAGATTCCTAGGTTCATGAAACTCCTAGGTTCATGAAACCCCACAGCTACAGGTTCATAAAGGAAGAAAGGTTTTTTTCTGTAATCTAAAGAGATTCATATTTTTTTAAAAAATTGAATAATTTTATTGAGATGCAATTCACAGACTGGGCAATTTTTTAGTTTTTTTTGTAGATTACACAAACAATTTTAAATAAGGTAAAATATATGTAACAAAAATATGCTATTTTAACTTTTAAGTATGATTCATTGACATTGGTTGTATTCAGTGTTGTGAAGTCATGACAACTATTTGCAAAACTTGTTTGTCACCTAAGTGAGAAACTTAATAGCAATTGAGAAATAACTCTCCACTCTTCATTTGACCTTCTGTCCCTACGAATGTGCCCTGGTGTAGATATTTCACATACACAAAACTTCAGATCATCTGCAGTTGTTAATGGACCCTCACAGAACTTTTTCTCTGTAAAATTTTAAATGAAAGGATCATCTTCAGATATATCTCAATTCTAAATGTCCTGCTGTTCATCACAAATGACTCCACCTTAAAGAACCCTTTCTGCCATTTCACATCTGCTTTCATTATCCTAGCATGGAGCAACTCTGTGAAACTTTCCTCTCTTTTTGTGCATTACTATCTTCTACTTCCTATAGACTGTGAACTTCATGAGACCAAAGATGTGTGTCTGTCTCTGTGGCTATTCTTTCCAGTTCTTGAAGTCATCCCTGGGGCACAGAGAGAAAATTGATATTTGCTATATAGGGGTGTGTGTGTGTGTGTGTGTGTGTGTGTGTGTGTGTGTGTGTGTGTGTGTGTGTGTTGTAGGCAGCTTACATTGTTGGGATGATCCTCTAAACTAGGCACAGTTTATGGGAGGAAGAAGGGATTTATTTGAAGCTTATAGATCCAGGAGAAGTTCCGTAATGACAAAGGAGTCTGGCCCTCCTTTCACAGGTCCAAGCAGAGAAAGAAACCGACCACCCACACCACACATACCAGCAAACAGTAGGAAACTCCACAGAGTTCAGACTGCTCTCTGCTTACTTGAGGCTGGAATTCCAGATCTGCCCCCAGTAACACCTTAGAGCTGGGCCCTAGAATCCTCCCACAGTGACACCTCTTTTAAGCTACAAGCTTTAATAAAACTCCTGAATCTATTGGAGGACATATATTTAAACTAACACCATATATATATTCCCTGCCCAATCACATTCCATATCTGCTTTGGCTGTCCTCCTCTCCCATCTGAAGTAAATACCACACACATTCTTATAGATGATATAGGTATAGAGATAGATAGAGTTGATAAATAGCAATGTTTCTTCATGATCCTGTATTTTGTCCTTTGTCCTTGAAATCTGGTGGAGGAGATTTGGAAGTGCATGAAATAATTTCAAATCTTAGTTTTTAATTAAATGGCTTTCAGAATTCCTCTTTCCCTGAGTTCTAGGACTTCACACCTTGTGCCGGGTAGGTTTTTATTTGGATGGGATTGATCTAAACCTGTAGATCAGACCATGTGAATAGTGACAGTGCCCCAGTAATTCAGAGGCCATTATGCAAAAGGCCAATAATGAAGAGAGGCAGTGGGTCATTGTCTAGCTCCATGAAAATGGACTTTATTAGTCACACCACAGAGCAGGAGGAAACCAAATGGAAGGGCCTGGGCATGTGAGCACACAGAGAAGTTCTTTTAGTCCCTCCGGGGTTGGGCTGAGGAAGCCAGTCCCACCTGATTTGGCCCCAAATCCCTCCTGACCACATTCCACATGCACTCTTGCTGTCCTCCTCTCCCATCTGAACCATACACCACTAAATAGACCTCTTTGTTTTGGAATCAGAAGTAACAATGCTTTCCACTGAAAAACTGGTTCCATACTGGGAAGAAACTGTCATGCTGGAAAGTGTGGATCTCAGAGCAACATGAGGTCATTAGATTACCTGTACTCAGGGAACGAAGCTGACGACCAAGTATGACAAGAGAGAAAGAGGGGAAGTTTGAAAAGTTGGGAAATGGAGTGGAATTTACTGAATCAGTACAAAACAAGCTTACAAGTTGCAGGCACAAGATAACATAGGCTGGCTCCTAGCTAAGAGAGCTGGATGCTGGGGAAGGAAAGACCAAGGGCCCAGACCATGGTCTCTAGCTTCAGAGAGGCACCCAGATGGACTGCTTCTCTTGGCCCCTTGGCTGCCTCCTTTCTCACTTCTGAACTTTCCATCTAGTGGTTTTCCCAGATGCTAAATTCCTCCCCACCCCTCAAAAATAAATAACCAATTAAAAATAGATCTTTGGCAAGTGCTATCTATAACCTATTTCAGAAAAAAAAAAAAACATGCCGCAATATTATCTAAGCAGCTTCTCAGGCTCTTTAGCGAGGATATAAATATGCGTGGAACAACTTCAGGGCTACCATATTGAGCATCAACGGTGACATTTGGAGTCTTTCATTATACAGTTGCTAGTGCTGTGCAGCCTCCCACCCACGCTGGTACCTATACACATGGCTGCTTCTCACAGAGCCTCTGTGTCACCACATCTGGGTGATGGGAGCTAAAAATACCCACAAAGATGGCAGTGTAGACGGACTTGCTCTCATAATCCTCATGCACTGTCCAGTGTGTGTAAAAGAGAGACCTCAGGGAACTAATATCCCAAATGACTCAAGTTTCTGTAGCACCTAGAAATTGTGAAGTAGTTCAAGATCAAAACTTTAGTTTTATGTTTTATTCCCACAGAATTGGAGAAACGAGTTTTTATTTCCAATAGTTTCACCCTTGAGAGTAGTTTTACAAATAGAAAGTTGCTGTGCACTTAAGCACCCTCTCACTCATAGCTAGAATTGTACATTTTCAATGATTTCTCAGAGAATACTGTAATTATTTTTCAGCAGATCCTAAGTGTTGAAGTGAAAGGATTGTATTTACTCACCTTCATTTGAAGATCATTTTTCTTCATTTTTTCCTTCTCCTTGTACTCCTTATTTTACTTGGAAAATGATCAGACCCCTTGTATTTTAATTTTAACACTTTCCATTTCTTAATTTCTGCTTAAATTTTCATGCATATAGGTTATATTGTGATCATCTGTGTCTACATTGCCCTCCCTAATTTCCCTCAGTTTCAGTGTTCTGCTTCTCATCACTTACTAGAGGCTAAGCCATGGGAGGGAATGGCTGTCCCTCCCAGCTAATATTACCTGCCACATTGTTGTTTTTTATTCAGGATTTCATGATTGATTTCAGGTGATAGCTAAAGTAATCTTCAAAACAACAATAATAAAAGTGAAATGTAAAAACTTTCAGAATAATTTCATTGACATGAATTATTGAAGGATTTAATTACCCATTTAATGGATGACGTTATGATATGAATATAAAATGTCCCCTACATGCTTGTGTGTGGAATGCTATTTGTTGGTGCTATTTTGGGAGGTTGTGAATAGTTTAGAAGGTTCAACCTGGCTGGAGGCAGTAGGTCACTGGGAAGGTTCATTGGGGAGGATTTTGTTTCTGGCCTTTTCCTCTCTTCCTCTATATCCTGTTGCCCATGATGTGACTCCCATTGGGCCAAACTACCATGGACTTAACCTTCTAAAAATATGAAGCAAAATAGGCCTGTCCCCCCTTCAGTGGTTGCAATCAAGTATCTGGCTTCAGAGGTGGTGAAAGTTCTTATTGTTGATGGATAGAGCTGTACTATCCACTGCGGACAGATTCTGAGCACTTCCAACGCAGCTTGTCTGAGGTGAGATGTGTGTACATATAAGTTGTGCAGAAGACTCACTACAAAAAAGAACATAAAATATTCTCTCACAAATTTTTAGGTTGATTGTATAGCAACTGCAATTTGAATGTACTGTAGTCATGAAAATATTATTCAAATTAATTTCACCTTTTTATATTTATATTTTTAAATATAAGCATAGGAAATTGTGGTTAACATTTATTGGACAGAGCTGCTTTAGAGAAACTAGTTTCTGGTTACTCTACTGGAAACAGTTAAAATACAGTGTTATCCAGCAAGGAGTTTAGTTGATCTTCACAAGAGTCTAAACAGAGTGCCTCCAGAATGACCTGGAAGGCATCTATCGAAAGGAAAAGGCAGTTTTCAACTGATTCAATCCTGGATCCCTCTTCTGCAATAAAAACCATATTATTACAGATATGTTGAGGGAGTGACTAGAAGAACTTCAGGCAATGAAAGGGATTGGAAACTTATCATGTGCAGTGGAGGCAGGCATTTCAGTGTCCATTTCACATTTGCCTGGGTCAAGCCTCCTGTCCTTTCCAGCATTGCTCTTATAAGTATGATTATCCAAGAGGGTGAGGCTTCTAAATGGTATGTTTCAGATCCATTAACACAATGAATTATGTGTTAAGCCCATTGACAAATGCAGTAAATAGGGTTCCTGGACTTCTATCTCACAGACACTTGCTTTTTCTTTGAAAGCTATTTGCTATGTGAGCATCCAAGAATAGGAAATATTAACATAGAAATGAGTCTAATTTTTGAGATAAGAAATAGGACTGTAAGCTTATGGAAGCAAATTTTTCAAAGAAATCCCAGTTAAATATATGCATACTATTTTAACCCAAATTTTAAAAAAAGATACAAATGATTTTATTCTGATGTGTTGGCAATGACCTCTCATACATACCATGGAGCTTCTGCCACCTGGTGGTGCACGTGGAGTGCTGGGCAACAGGATTACTCATGGAGTCCACCGCAGGCTTCCAGCTATTTCTACTTAAAAAAAAAAAAAAAAAACAGAAAGGTGAAATTGGGCATAACTGTTTGATATTGTCATTCATTTCAGCTGATGGCTCTCTCTCTCTCTCTCTCTCTCTGCCTCCCTTTTTCTCAAAAGCCTGTTTGTTTGCTTTGTCTTTTTATAACCTAAAAATTACTTGGCTTACATGTTTCCATTCATTTCTTTTACTGAAGAATAGTATTTTTCAATATTAATAAATATTTTGGCATGCTCACCATAGTTTTAGTGAAATTTCAACTATAATTTTTACATAATTATAAAAATAAAATCTGTTATTGGTCTTAGTATGAAATGCCCCCCTCCCCCTCACAGGACATGTGTTTGAACAATTGGTCTCTACTTGATGGTCATAGTGTTTTGAGAGGTTGTGGAACCTTTAGGAGAGGCTTGCTGGGGACAGGACTTATGGGTTAATGCCCACCCTGGTTCAGGCTGTGTTCCCTCTCTGCTTCTTAAATAATGTCATCAGCTGTCACAGTGCTCTGGGTCACCAAGAAGTTCACTGTACTTCCCCACCATCATGAGCTGGGTACACTCTCAAACGAAGAGCCAAAATTAATTCTCCCTTCCTTAACTTGTTTCTTCTGTCAGATGTTCTGTTACAGCAAGAAAAGTAATACAGTGTCTAATGAAATTAGGAACATAATTTTACCATCATTTTAAGTTCACTGTGAAGTTATTTCCCAGTTATGTGTGGGAAGTGTCTTCATGAGTGTTCCCGTAAACCCAAGCATAAACATGAGCAGCAATCACCTTTCAAGTGTCATTTCACCAGCTTCATTTCACCTTCAAACAAATTACATCTAACAGTCCAAGTATGTTTTCACTATCTGCAACCTATTTCAGTAAATAATTTTATGTTCCTATATATTTTATGAGTTCCTATTATGTCCCGGGCCATGTGTGAGTGACATGTTTGGCATTAATTGATAAATAAGCTATTTATGATCCTTGTGGGAAAAAAATACCTAGGCATGATTTAGACTTTCTCTGGGGATTGTTTTGTTCTGCAAAAATGTGTGACCATTTTATGGGTTTTTTGTATGTTCATTTGTTTATTTGTTTGTTTGTTTTTTGGTTTTTTGAGGTAGGATCTTGCTCTAGCCCAGGCTTACCTGGAATTGACTATGTTGTTTCAGGGTGGCCTCGCATACACCACCACACGAGGTCTTGTTTGTTTGTAGCCTCTGCAGGCTTTCCTAAAACTCCCTTTGAGGACAAGAATGACCTTGAACTTCTGATCCCAATTGATGGGATTACAGCATACACCTCTACACCTAGTTTTATACTGTGCTGAGGATGGTAGGCAAACATTCTACCTCAGAGCTATATCCCCGCCCATTCTATAGGTTTTAAAAATAATTCTTACGTGATTTCAGAAGGAGAAAAATGTTGTACTTCTTTTACTGGCCTTCTGAATAATGTCTGTAATCTCTCCTCTTATCTCAAAGAGTGAGGACCGGTCTCGGAATTTCTTGACCAATAATACAAAATATTCTGGCATGTTATTAATATAACCTGTCATTTTAAACAGTGTCTTGATTTGAAAATCTTGAATCTAAAATGTTTTAGTCTGAACCTTTCTGCATGTGTGTTTATGGTCCTGGGGATTGATTCCAAGGCTTTACTGATGCTAGTAGGCAAGTGTTCCACCATTGAGCTGTATTCCCCAGAACTGGCTTTCTTAAATGTTTTTATGTTTGTTTGTTTTCAATTTTGTGACAGGGTCTCACTGAGTTGCCAAAGCTTGCCTTAAATTCACTATACAGTTCAAGCAGGCCTTGAACTTGGGATCCTTAGCCTCCTAAAACTAACTAAGATTACAGTCTTGTGCCATCAGGACTAGCTTAAAATATGAAAAATTTATATTGTTATACAGTAGCAATTAGCTCATTCCTGCTGGTACAAATAACCTGACCAGACACAGCTTGTAGGAGAAAGGGGTTGATTTCTGTTTATAGTTTCAAGGGAAAGTTTCATGATGACAGGGAAAGCATGATAGATCTGACCAGGAAGGCTGGGTCATAGCTAGCTCCATATCAACAGGAAGAAAGTAATCTGAGTGAGCTAACTCTGAACACTCAGTGGGTCTCAAGGTCTACTCCCAGTAACACACCTCCTTCAGCAAGGTTACACCTCCCAGAAGCTCCACAACCTTCCCAAATTGCCAACATCTGAGGACCAAATATTGAATACACATGAAGCTATGAGGGACTTTTGACATTCAAACGATCATGCATTCACAAATGAACAATTCCACCATAAAACTCTGTTCCATGCACAAAATGTTAGTATAGTATTAAATTACCTTCAGTCTGTATGAAGTATATGAATCTTACATTTCAACTTGTGTTCTTTCCCAAAGGTATCTCATTATGTACATGTACATATATAAAATGTTCCAAAACCTGAAATCCTTCTATCCCCAAGAAGTGTGGATAAGGGATTCTTTACCTATAATGTGATATCAGTATCACAATCTATTAGAAAGACTAGTGTAAATAATATCTTGATTGGCTGAGTAAACATCTTCCTATCTGTACACGTGAATTTGAGTTCTCATTTTCTCTATGTCAGGCCTCTTAAAACAATTAATTTATTAATCTGAATACTTCAGAAACACATTGAAACCTGACAAAGAGGAATGTGAATAATCCAGATAATTGGATCGACTTATGCAGTTTCTTCGAAAGTTTGTGTTGTGTTGTGAACTGTATAAGAACCTGTGGGGGGAACTCTAATGTCTAACTCTCATTTTTTCAGCCATACAGAGAGGAATTCTGAAATAGAATTTGTATCCATCAGCATTTCAGGTGGGCTCATCTTGGCTTTTCTCTACTGCAGTGCTCACCACCTCTGATCACCTGTTAGAGACTCCCTTAGAGAAGCACTGAGAGTCCCTGGGAAGCCAGTACTGGGTTGGGATCTATTCCAGCTGCCACTTGAACTCATGCATGTGAGCTTATGTGGGACACTTCATCTCCCTAAGCTTGAATCTCCCCATCTATAAAACAGGGTCATGCTCAGCATTCCAGTTTTACAAGAAATAAAAATACAATAAGAAGGAGGCAATTGAAGGTTTACAATGTTATTTTTAGTGTGACTTCATTGCCTGGATTTTTGATCATAGGGCCATTTGATTTTGATTGCAGCATTTCTCGTGTAAAGACTTGTGTTCCAGTCAGTCTGAGTCAATCAATGTTGAAGTTAACTTTCTTTGGCTGTATTGATCTGATGAAATAGTTATCCCCAAAGCTACAGGAAAAAAAATTTTTCTCTCAGATTAGATCACAGAAGTGCTTGTTTCAAGTTAGAAGCATTTCTCATCATCTGCCTTTCTGAAGTTGACACAATTCTAGGAATACATATACTAAAGATTTAGCTTTGGGGACAAGGGCTGAATAGGATCTGGGTGGCCTTCTCTGAGCCTGAGGAAGCAGATACTATAAACTAAAGTGTCATTTGCTGAAACAGATGGAGATTAGAAGAGGTATGAAAGTTAAAGCTGGGTCCTATGACTGCTGGCTTGTACTAATGGAGGACTTTGGAACCCAAGCCATTTGGACACATTTCAGAAGACAATGAAGAATGAGAAAAAAGGATAGTGGATAGATTGTTAGGGAAAAGATAGTAGATATAACCTTGTGGCTTAGCTGACTCTAACTAGGCTTCAGTATACAAGAGACCTTGACCATAGTACAAATTGATACCATCTCAGAATATGGAGAATACTTTTCTTGTTGCTTTAGAGAGTAAAGGAATAGAGATCTTGGTGATGCTATATGAATCTACTCATACAGCTTTTCACTAAAACCAACAGCATGAATTTACAAACAGGGTATCTATTTCTCATGTCTTTGAAGACAGTTATGTGGATTTATAATCTGTTGGACATGTTGGAATCTGCATTTTCTCTAATACATAATCTTACAGCAAATATTGATTTTTCCAGGCTGTTTTCTAAACGTTTTACCTGTATTAACTTAATTAGTTTTCATAATTCCTGGAGCTCAGTCTGTTACTCTCCCCCTATGTAATTGATGAGGAGATGGATTCGAAGACAAGTCAGGTCCTCATCTCAGCAGTGAAACATTGGACACACCCGGGCTGGCCATGGAAGCTCATCCTATGCTCAAAGTATCCTCTCTACTCTCAGCTCCCGGGTTCTCATATGATTACCTCTGACCGTCATAATCTCACCCCCAAGATTTGAGGGCTTCCTCATCAGTACATAACCATATGTCTATCAGTTAGAGTGGTTGCCCTAGTAGATCTAAGTATCTATAAGTCATTATAAATTGTATAGAATTATAAATCACTGGAAATAATGGTTTCTCATTTTTCTATGCACTCCACTCTGCTATTTAATTTAGCCTAATATATACGGTGTTCATTTTAGTAAGACACTTAAGCATGACCTATTTCACAAATACCAGCTAAGTTCTTATACATCTTTATTTTTTGCTTGAGACATGGCTTGGCTTTCTATGGTAGTGACTCAGTGAAAACAAAGCATGTGGAATTAGGTAGTTCTGAGGGGAAAGCTCTTCAATTGACAGTAAGTTTTGAAAATCTGGGAGAGCAGCCTGGAGGAAATATAGATGAAATAAATTTTCCCTGCCCTATTTTAGTCTGCAACAGGACTTCATTGCTTTATGTTTGTAGAAACACTTTCTTCAACAAAATAAGATGTTACATTTCTGTGGTACATTCATGATCTCTCCTAAAACTTTATATGGCCAAGGAAACAACATATCAGTCTGATCAAAGATGTGTTTCTTTTAACAAAAGAGGGGCTTGAAAATCTACTTGCTCCCTCTAATCATATTAACTGCAGTAAGATTCTGCATGTGTGTATTTGGTCAATGCATCCTATTATTGATACAAGAAAGCAATAGGGAAGTCCCATGGCTCCATCGCCCTGGTGCTCATGCCCTCGTCAGGCTCTCCCTCTGGGTGATGATCAAGACCTGTAGCTTGTTTCTGACAATAGAACAGGGGACATGATTATGGGGTATTTGATTACATCATATAACGTTGTACACAATCCAGCTGGAATCTTTGCCAATAGCAAGCTGCCATGTGGAATGTCTGTGTGTGAAACCGTGGTGGTAAGGAGCTGAGGGCAGACTCCAGCTCAGGCAAACTTAGTAAGAAGCAAGCAGTTTGTTTTCCAGTCCATCCGTAAGTGAGACTTCAGCATCAATCAACAGACTCCTTTACTGGGGCTTTTGGAGAGCCTCGCAGAGGATCCAGCAAGCTGTGCGCAAACTGCAGACCCACAGAAGCTGTGAGATTCCAAGTGCCTGTTGTGTTTTGACATTCTGTTACATGGAAACAGGTGGCTCACGCTAGTTTCCACAATATTCTAGATGTGTTCTGAGGTGTCATGGATGGACAGTGGACAAAACGAAGTCCCTGCCCCAAGGAGCTTGTATTCCAACACATCCTGGACATGGCTACTTTAGAAGCTTTAATTCATCTACACTGTAATTCCAATGTGAAAATATGAGTGGTCCTAAAATGTGGAAGAAAAACTGGAGTTGCTGAACATCTTTATTTCCAATGTGGTAGATATTTCGCAGTTGAATTGTATTTCTGCTGGGAAGGAGGAACACAGCTCCACAGTGACTCAGCAGGTGATCCTCTTCTGGAAGAGAAGGTGAGGGCAGCATTGTGTTTGTCCACTGCAGCCTGAGTGTTCTTCACAGACTCTGGCTTCAGAGTCAGGACAGTGCAGTGGTTCATTTGTATGCTCACACAGAACATGTAACCATCTCAAAACTAAGACACCTACAAGCTGAAATACAAAACTGTAGATGCCACAAAGATGATTTTGAAAGCTTTCAAAAAATTTAACATTTCTATTTCTATAGAAAGTCTTTGGTTACAAAAAGACAATCTGGAATTTATTTTGTATCCTCAGAAGATTTAAGTAAAACTGATGAACAATGGTGAATGTTTTAGTTCTGTACAATTAGAGATCAGGTGGGCAATGTCTTTGGTGGGTTCTCTATGAAACTTACCTGCCTTTGCATACGGTTTGTCCAGTCAAACAGACCACAGTCTGTGACTGGTCAGGTTCTGATACTCTAGTCATTAAGGGAACTTGGAGCCTGTGTTTAGCAAATGACAAAGCTAAAGCGACATTCTATGGAGTAGTTGACAGTGTTTTTGAAATTTCTTGTAACCAATCACATTTAGGAGCCCTGGAAAGCTTATATTTGATGTGCTGCCAACATTGTGGTACTCGTGCAGGTAGTTCTTATTAAGTTCCTGTCATTGTTATTCATAACATGTGTAGTGTAGGCCCTGCTCTGTCTAGACAGTGCTGAACAATTTGCTATATATTCAATTTTATTTTCTTAAGAGAATCACTGTTCCTATTGAATGAATAAAAACCTTAGAGATGCTAAGCTATATATCCAAGGTCTAAGAACAACAAAGTCCTGGGGTAGGAGTCTTAATTCAGGTAGTCTGATTGTGTTCTACCTCTTTGGAGGCTGCTTCCTGTTAATGTGACAAGCGTGGCACCAGATGTCATGTTCTTTCCTTTGAGCCCTGTAAAACATATTTAGACCTTGAAAACCTTTAAAACAACTTGTTTACGGAAGAGCCAGTATGGAGGCATGCGCTTTCTGATTCCTTACACAACCAGGATAAATGAGGACATTGAACTCAATAGTTCTAGTAGGTGACCATTATGTGCCTGCAAATATGTAGAGTCATATGCATGGTGTTCAGGATCAAACCCAGAGTGCTGCTCATGGTTGGTAACCATTCTACTACTGAGCTACATCCCCAGCCCTATATGCTAGTATTTATGAAATCTCCAGAATATCTCTTCCACTTAGCAGCTCCCCTATTAGTTTCTAATATTTAACATCTTGACAGTGCATTCTAGAGTCATTCAAATTGAAACTTTACTATAAAATTATTAATAAGGTATTTGACCTTATTAATCTTGTATATCTTAATAAGAATAAGTTTATTCCACTCTGCCATGAAGCAGATATTTACAGAGAAGAACATACGAAAATATGAGGATCCTGGGGGTTGAATCCTCTTAACTGAAGAAGGTCACTAAGGAGAAGGGTGGGAGAGATTTAGACCAACAGCTCTCAGAGAAACTGACAACACTTTCTGGAGGTCTCAAACTTGGAATTTCCTGTTTGTCTGATTAGATTTTCTATCACCAATAACCTTGCTTATAACCTAGAAACTGCAGAAAGTATATAATCAGAAAAGTAAAGCGTAATTTATTCCGCTCTATACTTAGTTAAAAAATTCAAGCTTGTTCCAATACAATTTTCATGCATTACAGAACAATTTGAGTATAATATGAATTTCTTGTTTTCATATGCATTATGTTTTATCCTTGATAAGTACAAGGTGAGTACAGGAAACAGAATGGTCCTGTGTAGAAATGCACAGAATCTACATATGCATCCACGTACCTCCAACATCTGCCATCTCCTTTCACTCACCATGACAGTAGGAACCACATCTTTCCCCATTTAGTCACACCCTTCCTCTGATTTCATAGCCTTCTCCCACCACCTCACACTCACTCCCAAGCTGCTGTCTCTCTAAAACCTTATTGTGCAAACAAACTTCAGGACTTCTTCAAGAGTAAGGATAATCATCTTTGTAGTGTTCCCATTGCTTCTTAACCATTTGACATGTGTAAAATTATGCTGCCATTTTATCAGGTTCTTAAGAAAATTTTTCAGTGCTGAGATGTTTTACTTGCGCTTTGCTCATGGACCCTGTCGTGGATTCATCATGCAGTGGTGGTTAAGAGATTGTGTGCAGCTTCTTCCACAACTAACTGCTACCCTTTACTGTGTAGATTAGGACCCAGTTAGAGTGCCTGTGTGCCCAGTGTTACACCTGAAGTAAAAGCTAGCCATTATAGGAAACATTTCTTTTCATAGTAGCTTATAGCAGGTTTGGTAGTTTGAATGGATATCTCCCAATAGAGTCAAGATTTTATTAAAGTTTTTCTCCAGCTGCTTGGCTAGGGCATTGTGTCACCTTGGCTAGATCCTAGGGTCCAACCCTAAGGTGTGTCTGAGGTGGTGGGTCTGGAATTCCAGTTATACATATGCAAAGAGCTGTCTGAGCTCAAGCCTGGAGTTCCTGCTGTTTGTGAGAGTGTGCTTGATTGCTTTTGGAGATGGTGATGGGATTCGCTCTCTGATTGGACCTGTGAAAGGGAGCCAGCCTCTTTTTCCATTATGGAACTTCCTCTGGATCTGCATCATCAATAAATCCTTTCCTCCCATAAATAGTGCCTGCTTTGGAGTTTCATCTCATTGGCATGTGACTGATGACAACAACAGGTTAGCAGATTTCTCCTAAAAAAAACAAACAAACAAAAAAAAAAGACAAGCCAGGCATCAAAATATGACAGATTTTTAGGATGGCTTGCAGAGGATCTCCCTGAAGAACAATGCCCATCTGGTTCTGTAGGTAGATCTCTCAGGCCTTGTTCTGTCCAATACCTCTAGGAGGCTGCTTCCAGACCACAAGGTTCTCTCACCTTTATACTCCTCATTTCAGCCTGAGTTATAGCAAATATCAGAAGTTCATGGCTTTCTTTTATGGTCAGCCATTGAGATCAGGCCAGTCGTGCTCTGTGCACATTGACTGACATTGAATAGAACACAAATGAGAAGCCCAGCATGAGAAAAGTCTTGAGCCTGGAGAACATGTTGGTGCCCTTTTCACCTTTGTATTATTCTGCCTGTCTCCTTTCCCTTATGTCAAAGCTTCAGAAATAGGTTGGGGCTTTCTGAGTTATATGGAATCCTAGAATTTACTAGAGCTACATATATAAAGAATTTACATTGCAAGCACTAAATAAATGATAATACAACTGAGTAATCAAAACAGTTGTCAAGAAGTAAATAAATACCAGATAATAAGGAAAACCAATGACAGCAATGAAGATAATTTGAAGCATTTGTGTCACACGATAGTTCTTATACAGAATACAGTCAATTATAAGTCTGGGTAGGATGAATTTATGAGTACTGAAGAAGAAATTGCAACTCAATAGTCCAAGAAGTGCTAAAGGGCAGACTTGAATGCTGACAGTGGGAATAAACCCATCAGCTAGAGGAACAGATACCTGTGGACACAGAAAACTGCATCCAGCTGAATGGAGCTGTGCAGGAAAGCATACATCACATACACGCACTCACATCAGTATCTAAATCACGTACAAACACACTGACATCACCTGTAGTTAATCTCCACACTGAATAGGGCCATCAGTTTCAGGCAAGCTTCTCTCCTGGGAATACCATGGATTCCAGAAATGCCAAGCGTATGTTGTGTCTTATCATCATTTCCAGTTTTTTTTTAAAAAACTTTCTTATTTCCTCAAAATTCCAAAATAATAATAATAACAGTAATCCCACATTGAACTTTATTGGTCTGACTTGAACCTTATGCCAAACCCTAGGCAAATCATTATGGCTGATGTTGCAAGGGAAACATGATGCTCTGATTGGCCAGTCCTGACACATACTCAATTTGGAGCTTGAGAACAAATTTCCTTCAGGTGAATTGAGAGTAGAAGATACTCTCAATCTCAAGGACAGTTGAGTGCTGTCACCAAACGGAGAATGCAAATGTGTTATTAAAATCAATAATAATAATAAGAAATGAGAATGTGGAGAACAGGTAGCAAATAGGCACGAATAACAGGTGGCAACTCAGAATGCCCTGAGAAATCTCTACCAGAGGCTATGGGCCTGTAACAATGAGTGAAAGACAGAGCCTCTCCCTTGAGCTTGCAGTGTTTTAGATATTACCCTAATAAATGCACAGATTTGGAAACTGAATCTTGAGACATAATCACATCTTCCAGTGTTCCACAACTAGTTGGAGGCAGTGTATTGTCTATGAACTCCAATATCACTTCTAATATCAAGCTACCATCTTTCCCTCTTCCTATAGCTATGTGACCTACTGAAGCAGGACTAGCAAGCAGAGAGCCGCATAGATTATTACTGTCATTTGTATGCTGGACCTGGGCAGCACCAGCTGGCAAGCAATTCCTCTTTTCTGCCAGCATTCAGTGAGATACTGTTGGTGGCTTGAAGTCAGCTATGGTGTGGACATTTACACCACAGAAATTGGTGAACATGGCAAGGCACATCTCCCCTGTCACCCACACCAAGAGCTGCTTGTTATGTGTTTGCCAGCATTCTTCAATCATGTTTTTTCTTATCCAGAATAGTTAATCAAACTCACAAAGATATTAATATAGATAGATAGATGGCAGGACAAGTCAATAAATATAGACTTTTTATTGTGTTTTGTCTTCTATTCTATTCCAAATACAAAGGTTTTCAATTTTATACATTCAGTTCAATTATCACTTCATTTTAACATTTAATGCCATTTTTATTAGCAATATTGCTATATATAGAAAATATAAATTTCTAGCTATGGACTTAACTATTTTTTTGTTTTTGGTTTTTGAGGGAGGGTCTCACTCTAGTCCAGGCTGACCTGGCACTCTGTAATCCCGGGCTGGTCTTGAACTCACAATAATCCATATGTACTTCTCAATTCTGTAATGTAGTAGCAAATTTCCTATATCCAGGTTTTACAGCAATCAGATATGAGCTCTTCCCTTCCTACCTGCATGTATTTTTTGAATCAGGGGAGACAGCAGATATACAGAGATAGCTCTTTATAAACCAAAAGGAGTTAAAGGGTTTCGTGTTAGTTTCCCATGGCTGCTGTCAAAAAGTGCCAAAACAGGGGCTTAAACCAGGGAGCATTACTATCTCACAGTTCTGGAATCCAGTAGTCCTCACTCAAGGTTGTCCACAGACTTGGTTTTTACTAAAGGCTGTGAAGGAGAAATCTATCCTCTGCCCCTCTTCTTGCTTCGGGCTGTTTTCTGGCATCCTTGGAATTCTTTGGCGTCTGCTACCTACTCTAACTTCCTTCGTCTTCACATGGCGTTCTTTTTGCTTGTGCCTCTGTCCAAATTTCCCCTTTTAATGAGGACATCAGTGATTGGATCAGGGCCCAACCTGATGACTTCATTTTAACTTATTATATCCATAAAGACCCTATTTCCAAGTCAAGTCATATTCTGTGAAAATGGGGGTTAAGGCTTCAACACATGTTTTTGAGGGAGAACATAATTAACTCCTAATAGCACTATAATTAAAATATTAAATTGTCATACATTAGTATCAAATGTTCTTTGGGAACGTAGAATTCTAAATGAGTAAACATTTTTTTTTCTTTTAAAAAGACATTTCTTCTGATTTCGATGGCACTCAATGTCTTGAAGGAACTTTCCATCCAGGCTGGTCTTCAGCTCTGTGCAGGAAGTTCCTTTGTGTGAGTACAGTTGATGACAGGGTAGTCAACTCAGTTCACCTCCCCCCGCTTTTTTAATGTTGAAGACAAGTCAAAAAATAATATTACACATGAAATGATATGAAATCCAAATTTCAGAATCAATAAAGTTTTATTGGAAACCAGCCAATTGTACTTGTTTGCACATTTTATGTCGGTTCTCACACAAACCTGGCAATAGAAATGAGGAGCTGTTAAAGAGAAACTCTACAAAGCCTAAAATTCTGACTCTCTGCTCACTCACAGGTATAGCTGGCCAACCTCTCTTCAGGATACTCATTTTGGAAACCATGTCCCTCTCATAATCAATTGCTACTTCTTAATGACACAGCCCAGCCTTCAAGGCAGATAATCACAGTGCTGCCCAACTTTCTGCTGTCTTCATTCATAAATATTAAGATCCTCATGGTTTGGGCTAATCCGTTACTACAGAGAAGAACCACACATCTAATTAGTAAGCATTTAATTAGGAAGCTATAATAGTGCTATTAATAGGCATGCTTAATATTCCATTGACAAAATTAACCGCTGGGATGAAAGATATGAATATTCTCACCTCCACCCATTATGGCAGTGTTTTGTGGATGTGGTAAATATAACCTCCATATGTGGCTTCAATCTTGGAGCAGTTTGGTTCACTTAAACTCAGTGGGTTTATATTTGATCCTTCCTCCATTAGATTTCTATTGTTGCCAAAACAAGTTTCCACCAATTTAACAGCCTGAAACACTCAGATTTGCTGTTTCAGAGTTCTTCAGGTTAGGAGTCAGTAGGCTTGGCTAGTTTCTTTGCTTCTAGTCTCATGAGCTGGAATCAAGTTGTTGGCAGGGAAACATTCCTTTCTGGAAGCTCTGGGTAAGAATTTATTACCACAAGCCTTCAGATTTCAACAGAAATCATTTCATTGTGGCTGTCGGCTGGGGGATCCCTGCTGACTGTCAACAGTGCCTCTATTAAGGCTGACAGCATCCCTCCTCTCCCTGCCCCCCCATCTTCACTAACTCTTCACATGCCTCCAATCTATCTTTTTTCTGCCTCTGGCTGGAGGACATTATTATTATTATCATTATTATTATTTTGAAATGGGATCTTTCTCTGTAGCCCCTGTTTTGGCTCAAATGCATGGCAATATTCCTACCTTAGCCTCCTAAAAGCTGGGATTACAAGTTTATACCACCAAGACTGACTTTAAGAAACTGCTTTTTAAAAAATACTGTATTTTACTTGTTGATCATTTTTATACATGTATATAATGTATTTTGATCAAATTCCCATTACCTTCTTTAGTATAAGTCCCCCTCCAGCTTCACAACTAGATTCTGTTCTACTTTGATGTGTTTTTTTTGTCGTTGTTCCACTGAGTTTAATTAGAGTTGTTTGCATGAGCATGGGTGTGGGGTTAGTTTACTGAAATACAAACAATTGACTAGTAGCTACACTACTAAAAAGTTTCCCCTCCCCCAACAACCATACCTGCCAACACGCCTCCTCATGAACCCCATCCACTGTCCATGACAGGATTGTGATAGGCCCAAACATGTGCAGGTCTTCAGCAGATAATGACAGTCACTGTGAGGTCATGAACACAATGTATAGATCATACAGGGCATGGCTTTTCAGAGGTCATTGATTAGGTTGAGCCCTTTCAAATAACCCAGGACAGTTTCACTATTTTAAGGCGAATGACCTTATTATATTTTCAAAGTCCCATTTGCCATGTAATGTAACACACTCAGGCTCCTGACTTTAGGGTGTAGACATCTTCAGTGGCTACTCTACCTGATAAACCTATGTGTTCTGTCATTCTTACTTCTATAACTGCATTTCTGTGTTGACCTTGGAGTCCTGGGAACCCAGCACTTGGCCTTGGAGACTGCACTCTTCTTTACTTTGGCAGCCCCCTTTCGTGGGTAGTTCTTTTCTACTGCAGAATTAGAGTTGAATCACTCATCTGTGCATTCCCACGTAACACAACTAAATAGCCTGTCACAGTGGCTCAGAACATGTGTATCTATTCATTTCATAGAGCTCCGTCACAAAGCCACGTCATACATAAACTGTGATATGAACATAGCACAGTGAGTTTTCAGTGTGAAACATGCTCCTCTGAAGGCTGTATCACTAACAAAAAGGCCTCGTACTTTCTGGTTGACCACACTTGATCTCTTAAAGTCAAAAGCCAGAAGTTAGATTGGTAAACATTAGCATTCATTGAAGTCTGGAATATATCCATTTTTCCATGCCTATTCAAGCTGTAGGTAAACTATCATTTTGTTGCATGCTCTGATGCTTCTACTTATCTATCTAAATCTGGTTGGTGTCCAAGTTTAGAAGAATTCTTGAACTTGATCCAAGTATGAGGAACCTTATAAAATTCAGAAAATGTGCTCAATTATAATTGTGTTTCGGCAATAACTAATAACTACAGGGGTTTCCCAGCAATATGGAAGGGAAATTAATAATGACGCTCTGAGCCTTTTTTGCTTACCTACTGTGATCATAGCCTTGATGACCTCAGACTGACTAAATAGGGGCTTCCTCAGTGCTGGCAGGCTCGGGAATCACCTAAGGACTTTGCTAGCCTTTAAGTTCAGATGATCTGGGTCTGAGGTGTGTCCGCACTTAGAATAACAAGACTTTGAACTATAAATTAGTGAATTTCTTCTCAAGTAGTTGTTTTTCATACTAATTGTGACTCTTAGGTTAAATATATTCATATTACTGGGGAAGCCTAACAACTCAGCATCACTTTTCTTTCTTAGCATTCACATTTAAGTATAATTTTAATGATGCTTCACTCCCTCAGCAGAACAGCCAGGAGCAGTGCCTTCAGTTCTAATAACTCCATGTCTAATGAAAAAGGATAATATGCGTGTAAGAGGATACAAGTTCAAACTTGGACCCAAATAGAAGTTAATGACGGAGGTAACATAAGAAAGATAATTTCCTTAAGATATGCTCAACATAACTGAAGAATGAGACAGTGATGTCTAATGATTTGTGTTAATGGGCAGATATTTAGAGGGTGAACAACATTTTTTATTTCTTCATTTCTTCCACTACATGTCTTTAAAGCCACCTAGAATCCTTTTGGCAAGCCAACAAGAAAGGAATGGCTTCTGTCATATTAGGAGTTCAACATAAGGCGGTATGAATTTGAAATCTTCATATTTGTATAACTGCCCTTAGGTCTAGTCTTACTGTACAGGTCAAGCTCCACTTTCAGATGCTGTGGGAAGTAAAATCCCTTCACCTGCTTTCTGAAGCTTAAAGCTTACTGTGAGGGCTGAGTATTCCTGGAAGTGTGGTCACCTTTCAGGAGCCATGGTTCTATGTGTGCTGACCCAAATAAGTTTGTGCCCCCTCCTTTTGGCTATCAGCTACAAATCTTGAAAGAAGGTAGACAGAGACAACACCCTTGAGAAGGATATCTAGCTTTTCACCTTCAGAGATCAAAGGATGTAAGAGGTGCCAGTCCAATTAAATTTATAGGCAAATATATTATCAAATTGTGTATGTTCAAAGTAGAGGAATTATTTTCCTTGTTATTTTGCAACCTTGTCAGCTAATTTTCCCTGAATGACTAGAAAAGCCCTAAAGGAATTCCATCTGATATTCAAAGGGAACATGGAGCCCAGAACTGAGTGACAAGGGCCCCTGTCTCTAACAGTGACAGTGGGTGATGTTCCAAGTCTTCTGTTGTATTGGCTCACCTCCAGGATCAGCAGATGTGGTAGTCTGCTATTTTCACAGGCCGGGGGTCCCTTCAAATGCTGATAAAATAACAGTACTGCTTATGAATGGAGACATGCAAAAACTTCATTTGGAATATAGATGATAAAGGAGAAAAGATAGAGTCTGTATCAAGCTAGGTTTCAAAGTACACCTACCTTCCTTCATGCAGGAAGTAGCATACACTCTGTCTTCCACAGCACAGAGAAATAGTTTGGTTTCCAACGCCAGTTCTGCTACCCCCTCCTTATGTCACTTTGGTACATTTTTGTACCTCCAGTGTCTTACCTATACTTTGGGATGGTTACTTATCCACATTCTCGTGAGATCAAATAAGTAGTTGGAACAGTGCCTGGCACATAACATTTATGTATTTTAAGATCA
The DNA here is from genome assembly GCA_004024765.1 of Zapus hudsonius. NCBI lineage: Eukaryota > Metazoa > Chordata > Mammalia > Rodentia > Dipodidae > Zapus > Zapus hudsonius. The sequence continues at coordinate 6,965 of PVHP010007749.1, read as the reverse complement.
ACTTTCATTACTGGATGTTTTCTGATCAGAGAACCCGAAGTGACAGCAGGAGTCATAGGTTGAGTTTCTACCCTTTAAATGGATTTAACCAATCAAACATTGGTCCTCTAATGCCAGCTGTACAGTGTAAGGTACACAGCACCTGTTGCTCATGGGTTTAGTCATTAAAAGAACAATAATGTAAGATAGCCTGGCATTAAGTTGTCCATCAGGGATATTTAATTGAAGACCAAGTTATTACGGCAAATATGTTCTCTTAAAAAAGTATTAGATGTTAATACAATAGCAAACAAATGTGGTGTCAGGCAAATGAGGTTTTTGACTAAATTAATAGTCTCACTGCAGATAATTATCCATTATAAACTATGGGCAGGATGCACTTTTTCTCTTGTTATCTGTAATCCTTTTCTTTCCATTAGATTACTGAAAGTTTCACTCACTTGATGTTTTTAGTTCTCACCACACTCAGACAAGGTTTTAGTGGGTAATCCTTTGATCCCTATTTGTTATTATGTATATTGGAAATCTGTGGCTCAGAGAAGGTAAGTGTCTTCTTGCCTTAAGTCATGTAGCTGCTACAAAGCTGGAGCAAAACTGTGACTTAGTTATCTTTGGATCTCTGAAGTTTCCCATTCCAGAAGTCAAGCCAAATCTCTGGCTCTCTCGGAGCAACTTTTGTTATGGCAGATAATAGATGAATTGATCTTTGATTTAGTTCAAAGTGAGAGGAAAAGTGATAAGCACAAGGAGCCATCAAAACCAAGTGTTTGCCCATTCTTGCCACCACTATAAGACAGAGTCACTGGGTTATGGTTCCAATCTTAAAATCTGCTCCACAAATCACAGGCAGCAGTTGCAGCACTCCTTAACAAGACAAGCTTGGGGCAAGAGTGAATTGGAAGTTAAGAGTAATGGTTGATATTTTTACACTGAATGTATATTTGACAAACAAGTATATGGTTTGTATTAAGATACGCTGCTTGGTTTGACATGATTAATAGAAATGTTGGAAGCAAAAGCCTCCTGTGCTACCATAGCTGCCTAGTTCCTTTGACTCTGTCTGCTAATGATAACCAAAGCTACATGCAGATGAAGAGTATACTGTACTGTCCAAATCACAAAGAACAGTACTACTCTAAATAAACTCCACATTTTTATGATGAGCTGGCCAGGAAAAGGAAGTTTTGTAAAGGGATTTCACAGTTTCATTCATTGCTTTCATGAAGTGCCTTTTGCTCTTTCTGAATAGATTTCTGGGCTGGTGATTGGAGCTATCAGTCCATTCAGAGTAATATGGCCACATCATCTATTTCCATCAGACCATCCTTATTGGCAAATCATGAAGTATGTGTGTGGGTGAGAAGATGGCAGGGGACAGAGAACAAAAGGAGGACTGTGCAACACAGCTGGGGATGCTAACCTGTCTACACACCACTGGATAACCCAGACCTCACTGTCACTGTTAGACCTCCCTCACTTCTCTCTCTCATTCTCTCTGTCTTTCTCTCTCCCCCTCTCCCTCTGTTCCTCCCTCCCCCTCCCCCAATGATTAATTCTTGGGAGGCTTGGCATATCTCTATGAGTTCATTTCTTCTCCCATCTCCTGTCCACAGAAATCCCATCTAACAGATGGTGTGCCCTGATTGATAGACACTTGGCCAGGACTGATACGCCCTTAGTCACCAAGGACTTGAAAACATGTGATGAAGACAAGTAGAGGGGGTACCCTGAAACCTTCTAGAAGAAGAAAGTAAAGAGAAATGAATAAATTGTGGAATGAGGAGTAAATAGGATGGTAAACACTCTTTGCTCTTCCTCACATCAACTCTGAGACTTTGGCTATCGAAAGGTCTCATCTGTAAAATAGGAAAAATAATAATAATGCCAATTGCAAATAATTATAAATATCCAGTGATTGAAATGATCCCTTTTTAAAGTGTGGATATGATCACTGCATGGTAGAAGCATGTATGGGAATACACAGTGAAACCTGTTAATTTATTAAATTAATACATGTTCATTTAAAGAATTATTGCTCATTCTCCTCAGCCATTCAGAAAACTCTTTATGGGACCATTTTAGTTTCTCTGATCTTTGAAATGGGAAAAAAAACTTTATCTTTTCAGCCTGTGCCATCAATAAATGTAGGAAGAAAGAAGGGTTCTTGGTAAGTAGTGATTTGGACACAGTGAACATGCCAGGAAGCAAGTAACAGGAATTCAAAAGTTGGCAAGTCTGTTAGCTCTTCTTTCCCCCCACTCTGAGTTTGCCATTCACCTTCATGAATACACAAACAAATGCTGTAAGGTTTTGCTCCTTATAAAAGATTGGCAAACTTCACAGATGCAAGCTTTTGTGTTCTTGAATCTTCAGAAAGCCATTTCCACCAAGGATGTAGACCACTAAAATTCATAAATGTTGCTGATTCTTTGACCGCTTTCCAAAACCACTCCATAGAGATTACCTCAGCTCAAGAAAGCCCTTCTTACAGAGGCTGAAGTTTTCTTTAAATGAGCATTTCTCCTTATACATTTCCTTGGATATGTCAAATATTTTCAAGCCAGTGTTAGAGTCATATCTAATATCTAATTTCTGCCTCTAAATCAGACATAAGCCAGCAGTGTCCTGAAGCTCCTACAAAATGCGATTTCAATCATTTCACAGCCTCTTATAGGTAAGAAAAATGCAGAAACCACTTAATGCCATTTTTCTCCATTTTATGGTTGAAGGATCATTATTGGAGAGGTGAGGTGACCTCTTAGGACATCTAGTTATTCCAGAAGAACCTGGAACTTTCCCATCTATACTTCAGTTTTCCATTCTTAAATGGAAAAAAAAACTCCACATAAAACTATTCTTTCTGTAGAGACTAAAAGCCTGAAGGAAGTGCTTCCAGCTACTTCAGGCAGCATTAAATCTACTACCCAGCTTGTGAGGATTATTATAATTTGTTTTTTTTAATTCTTGTTATTTGCCTCTAGGCATGTTCTGTGTGATCAAGTCCTCTCCTAAAAAGTGCTATCGTACTACCTCCATTGAAGCACAGGCTGAAAATATGAATTAATTTCTCAATGTTTAGAAATAGTTGTGTTAACAACTCTTACCATGATAATGAAGGAGGCAGTTGGTTTCTGATCTGATCTGTACATTTTGTTCCAGCTTCATCTTTGTTGTACCTGAGAGAATCCTCAACTGCACACCTCCTGGGTCTAACATAAGATGACTGTTGATAAACTTTCTCTAACAGCCTACAGTAAAAGCACCAAAATTCTGTACCACCAGCTTGCTTAGGACATCCCCAAGTTACGTGACTGACTGCTCACTCCTCAAGCTTGAGGCATAGAAACTGATTCAACTATTCCACACTCATTTTATAAATTGCTTAATGTTTTCTCATTTTCTTTCTTTGGCTTTAGACATCCCTACATCTGGCTGTTACTATTTTTCTGACAAATCCTTTAAAATCTGGCCTCTCTCCTTCTCGCCTCTTGCCCAGATATAATGCTGAATGAATCTGCCTGGAGGAGCATGCTCCTTCCTATAACAGCCTATGCTGGGTACCAAGGCAATCTATGACTTCGTCCAAGTTTGGCACCTCAGGCTTCAGAATCACTGAGTAGAACAGTTGTTTGGAACCTTTTCTGGCTGTTCACTGGGTTGCCAAGGGAGTGTTGAAAAATGCAGGTGCCAGAGCTGCACCATAGACCAGTTAAAGCACAATTTCAGGAGAGAGGTATTGGCATCGGTCTATGTTTTCATCTCCCCAAGCTAACCTAATGTGGAGCTTTCAACCTACTCACTTAGAATGTTCCTGCCACAGAGGGGGAAACCTAAAAGTAGAAATAAGGAGTGGAAAGCCAAAAAGGCTAAACAGCTTGGCAAAGCATCAAGTCAAGGAAAGCTGGTAGCAGTGAAGGTATGGTTAGCTGTGCTATTGAGCCAACACATCCCTGCATGTCTGGTCTTATAGCCTTCCAGGTGACATGGTGACCCTGGCCTGCCTGGTGTGATAAAGGGGGAAATTGTCTTTGCTTTGTTAACTGAACAGTGGCATTGACTCTCCAAGGTTTTGCTTCTCACAGGTTCCTATTATTAATACAACAGTTTCACATAAAACTTGCTATGAACTTCTCCAGTAATGGGAACATGCTTGTCTCCCACATTTCAAGAGCAAAATATATGAAAGCAATGAATCAGGGAAGAACAGGTGAATGAACATTGGGATCATACCCACTGGCTAACCCTCTGTTTTGCTGTTTCCTATGAAAGTCATCCATGATCTAAGGTCAGCACATGTCATCAAGTAACCCACATGCTATCATACTATAGTTGTTACTTTTCCCATTGCTATTTTGAAATAACTTACAATCCACAATTTAATGAGAGAGGAAGGGCCTATTCAGCTTCCAGCGTAAGAAGGTCTACTGTCCATTGTAGAAGGGAAGGTTTTGAGACAGCTGGTCTCAGTGCATCTGCTGTTGACAAAATAGGACCCAGAAGTGGGACCAGCTTATAAAACCACAAGGTCTAACCCTAGTGACCTGCTTCTACCCACAAAGCTCTGCTTCCTAAGGGCTCTGCAACCTTTCAAAATAGCACCACCATCTGGAGACCAAGTGGTTAAGCTCATGAGCCTATGAGGGACATTTCACATTCAAACCACAACAGAGTGATATCATTTAGGAAGTTATGCCCAGCCTTTAAGAAACTGCTGTTTTAGAGCACAGATGTAGTAGCAGTCAGTCCAGGGCTGCAGAGGAACATTGATTTAAGGGAAAAAAAAACTCATTAAAAAAATTCATTGTTAAACTTTCAAAATCTGATTTTAGATGGGAAAGTTTAAAAAAGCCCATAACACAACTCATAATAAAAATAGAGTAAAAAAAGGCAGCTAATTATAGCTTGAAGAGTATTGATATTATATCATCTTTGATATTAACATGAACTAATTAACTCTTTATGATTTTGATGGAAAACGTTCTTTTCCAAACTTAGGTTTTTTAAATTGTGCTACCAGATAATCAGTTAATTCAATTTTATATTACAAATCTTGCAGACCTGGTCTCAAGAAGACAGTGGACTTCAGTGATCTTTCCAGCCATGACCTTACAAAATGACATAGCAAGTGCTTGTCCTGCACACGTCCGTCTGTTGGGACAGGAAGTGTGTGTATGGGTGGAGGGGGTCAGTCAGGGACAATGAAGATTTTTCAAGGGAAACAGAAGTACAGGAAATGAGGCAGCTGCTAATTTGATAATTATGACATCGAGGAAACTGCCCTGATTCCCTTTCACTATCCAGTACAAGTTTCAATAAAAGTTTTAATAAATTTAAGTATCATATCTATCCTTTAACTTGGGGTTGGTTATTTTGTTGGTTATGCATCTGCTGGTGATGATGGACTTAATTTTATGCTACTGGCAATGCATTGATTTTCTCATATCCCTAAGAAAACGTTCTAGAAAGTGCTTTCCAGTACAAGCTTACTTTTCTCTAGCTACCCAGGCGAGTTAAATCAAGTCATATAATTAATTCTTCACTGTCCACTTAAGGGGAGAATTATATATTATGTGCTTGTATGTCTGCAAAAGAAATGAGCATTCTAGAAGGCCGATCCTTTATCTTCTTTTCTTGCTTAGTTACTCTTTCTTATTAGCAGTTCTGGTCCTCTTAACCTTTGTTTTTATATCACATTAAATTGGACATCGACGAAGCTGGACACCCTTGGCTGTCCTTGAGTCTTCCAAATACTGTGTGTAATGGCTGAGCACCAGGTCTTGTGACTGAACTATTGGGATGTGGACCTTGACAGTGCTTCTCACTGCAGTGACCTTGAGCAGGCTCAATTTCCTCATCTGTACAGTGAATCTGCTCATCTTACTTGTCTCATAGGATAATGATTATGAGATTAAAGAGATGAATGCAGGCACCTGGCTAGATCAGTACTAGGAGCTAACTGTAATGCTGGGTACTTCTATGAAGCTTATGGCAGCTATGCACACAGATCCCTGTAAACCAGAAACACATTGTTTTTGTTTATGCAGATTGCCAGATTCTTCACAATTACCTCTTGTGTATCCAGGACTGTGACAAACTTGGGATTTAAACACAATTTGGGATTTAAAATCAAGCTTTATATTTTATAAAGTAAGTGAAGAAAGAATATGGTCCTCACTGGTCACTGTGGTAGCCACTAGCTGTATGTGGCTACAGAACACTTAGAATATGGCCAGTCTGGGTTGAAACACTGCCTCTTGAGTTTTTAAAGTAGTACATTAAAAATCTTAAGCTTAACTCTATATTTATTACATGTTGGACTGATGTAATTTTGGACACATATATTGCTACAATTAATTTCACCTCTCTTCAATGCTTTTTTAAATGTAAATATTTGTAAATTTTAAATGACCTAAATATATGGTTCACACATTTCTAGTAGACAGTATTGTTAAATAATCTAGCTATGGCATATTCCATAATATTAAAAAAGAGAGGTGAGGATTGAACAGAGTATGGGGTTTGCAGAATGTATAGTCTAGATATGGGAGACAACACCAATCCCTGTATGACTGTGCTAACAGCAGGGAACTTTATATCACCTGTGCCTGTTGTGCTTTAAGGTGTCCATGGAGGATGGGAGAGTTTCAACTTCTTTTCACTGAAAAGCCACTAAAACAACAAAAGGATTTTTCTAACCAGTGTTGAGAGCCTACCAGAACAGTTTACTCTTCTGCAAATGTAGATTTAAAAAATCAAAATAAAGTAAAATGGCTGACTTCTGGTTCTGCAGTCTTCAGAGATTTTTATTTAAGGACAAAATGCATTGGTTTTGTAGTATTTCGGCTAATAGAGTTAAACTTTATTTTGTAGAGCACTTTGTTGAAATAATGTAACATGGGAAATAAGCACGGATGTAGAGGATTTGAAACTAGAATAAAAAAGGCACATTTATAGCTTTTAGCTTT
>PVHP010007748.1:0-55620 GCA_004024765.1 Zapus hudsonius | reverse complement strand
TTTATGTGGGTCCTGGGGAATCAAACCCAGGCAGTCAAGCATTGCAATCAAGTGACTTTAATTGCTGAGTTATCACTTCAGCCCCAAAGCTAAAAGTTTTAATGAAATGCTTTGCTTGTGTTTGAGTTATAAATACGATTTCTGTAATAAGATAGGAGGAGTATAGCAGTTACCGTCTTGTTGCTGGGACAAAACATCTGATCAGAATCAGTTTATGGGTGAAAAGGATTTTTTTCAGCTTGTAGTTTTCTTTTTTCTTTTTTTTTTTTTTAAATATTTTATTTATTCATTTTCAAGCAGAGAAATGCAGAGATAGAGAAAGAGAGGGAGAGAGCACCAGTGCCACCACCTTGTGGGTCTGGCTTATGTGGGACCTGGGGAATTGAACCCGGGGCCTTAGGCACTAGAGGCAAGTGCCTTAACCGTTGAGCCATCTCTCCAGCCCATGTAGTTTTCTTTAAAATTATTTTTATTTATTTATTTACAGGAGGGGGTGGATAAAGAGAATGGGCATGCCAGGACCTCTTGCCACAACAAATGAACTCCAGATACATGTACCACTTTATGCATCTGGTTTTATGTGGGTACTGGGAAATCCAATCCAGGCTATTAGAGTTTACAATAAAGCATCTTAAGTGCTGAGCCATTTCTCTAGCACAGCTCACAGTTTCTTTCTTTCTTTCTTTCTTTCTTTCTTTCTTTTTTGAGAAATCTGTATTTTTATTTAATTATTTTAAGAGGGAGAGAGAGTGAGTATGAACACATCTGGGCTTCTTGTAGTTGTAAAAAAATTTCAGGACAAGTGCCACTTGTGTGTCTGGCTTTATGTGGATCCTGGGGAAATCTAACCTGGACTGGTAGGCCTTGTGACCACTTTTTAAACAATTATTTTTCAGAGAGAGAGAGAGTGAGAGAGAGAGAGAGAGTGAGTATGTTTCAGAGAGAATGAATGGATCCAGTAGGACTTCTTGCCTCTGCAAATGAACTCCAGACATATGAGCCATTTTGTGCTTCTGGATTTTCATGGGTACTGGGGAACTGAACCTGGACCAGCAGGCTTTGCAAGAAAGTGCCTTTAACCTCTGAGCTGTCTCCCTAGCCCTCTGCTTACAGTTTTAAAAGGGAGTTAGGAAGAATGGCAGGAGCAAACAGCCAGGCATCACATCTCCACAACAGTATGGAGGAAATAGAATCAGTTCTGAACATCAAGGTCCATCCCCCAGTGACACACCTCCTCCAGCAAGACTACCTCTCAAAGGCTCCACCAGCTGGGGATGAAGTATGAAGCTTAATCACAAACACATGATGGTATAGGGGACACTTCACACCTCAAACCACCTCATTCTGCCCCTGGCCCCCATAGTCTCATGGCCATTTCATGATGCATAATGCCTTCAGTCTTACCTTAAAAGTCCCCATAGGCTTTACCAGTGCCAACACTATTTAAAAGTCCAAAGTCTCATCTGAGACTCAAGACAGTCTTTTTAACTATTAGCCCTGTAAAATCAAAACACAAGTTACATATCATGGCATAGAATAAACATTCCCATTCCAAAAAGGAGGAATAGGGGTATAACAAAGAAAGACCACATCAACAAATGCAAAGTCAAAAACCAGCAGGACAAGCATCCATTCCTGCAGCTCCATGTCTGGTACTCAGTGCTTTTGATTAACTCATCTGGATTCCAAAATTGCTTGGGGAACTTCACCCCTCCAGCTATGCTGCTTGCATTCCCTCACTTAGGCAGGATTCAGGCTAAGCCAGCAGCTTTCCTTGGCAACCATCCCATAATCCTGGCATCTTTTTTTTTTTTTTTTTTTTTTTTTTTTTTGGTTTTTCAAGGTAGAGTCTTGCTGTAGCCCAGGCTGACCTGGAATTCACTCTGTAGTCTCGGGGTGGCCTCGAACTCACAGCGATCCTCCTACCTCTGCCTCCTGAGTGCTGGGATTAAAGGCATGCGCTACCACGCCCAGCTAATCCTGGCATCTTCAACCTGTGGTTAATCACAGCTGCACCCTGTAGCCTCCATGCCAAGACTCCAGCCCTGTCTCACATCACCTATCCTGAACAGCCATTTCCAAAACTGTTCTTCATGACCCTCTATTTCATGCATCTCTTTGCTTCCAAAACCTGTACCAGGTAGAAAACACTGTAAAATTTGATAATCCTGGGCAAATGAAGCCCAACCTTGCCAAGCAGGAAACACCTTCAGCATTCTTACTTCAGGCCCCTTCCTTTCAAAAGAATTGGTACTCCTGCTTTTGTCTGAATGCACAGCAGCAGGCCCATCCTAAATGGTGATAATCTCTTAAAGAATTATAGCTAATTCAGTAACAGTCTCTGGACTGGGGACCTAAAACCCACTCACACTTCCTTCTGTGCTAAAATTTATATCTTCCTTGGTCTTCTGTTCTGTATTTTCCTCTGCCAAACACCAGTCCATTCTTTCTAAATTCAACTTTGCTCAATTTTTCAGAACATGGGCAGAATGCAGGCAGCCTCCCTGCCAGAAGGCAGAATATCAAAATCCTTCCCCTCCCCTCTGAAACATACCCTGCTTCCCCAGTCTACACTTCTGTCTGCATTTTGTCTTTCAGACTCTCATTAGAATGGCCCATTAAGCTTTTCTTTTAGCATTGTAAAGCTTCTCTAGTCCAAAGTTCCACATCATTCCATAATCTTACCAATAACCAGTTCCAGAAAACTAAAAACCACATGGTCAGATTTATTGCAGCAGTGACCCCACTTTTGGTCCCCATTTTCTATAGCACTTACCTTGTTTCTGAGACAAAACATGTGACCAGAAGCAGCTTATAGAAGCAATGGGTTTATTTTGGCTAACAATTTAAGGGGAAGTTTCAGCATGGCAGGGAAAGCATGATGGGAATAAACAGTCAGCCATCTCCACAACAACAGGGAGGAAGTAGAGAGAATGAGCTCTGAATACCTAGTGGGGCTGGACTAATAAACCTACAGGCCACCACCCTCTAACACACCTCCTCCAGCAAGACTCCACCTCAGAAAGCTTTCACCAGCTGGAGATTAAATATGAGCCTTAATCACACACACACCTGAGGCTATGGGGGACATGTCACACTCAAATCACCACAAGGAGATACTAAAAAGCATTGTGTTTGATTTTTTTTGAACTTAAGTAGTCTTTGTAGTTGGTTATTGAAATGGCTTAAACATCAGTTATGACACTTTCTGAAAGTGTAATGTCCTTAGCCACAACTACTGGAGATTTTCATATTCACCTATTCATTTTTAAAGGCTTATTTTGAAAACTTCCTGCAACCCACTCATGCCTTGTGCTCTTAGATATATGGTAGCTGTGTTTCTCTCTCTTGCTGTTTATGTATCCACAACTCTAAGTAGATAGCTTACAGTGTTATTTATTTTCTTTTGCTTGTGGACACAATGATTCTTACCTTCATTTACTTTTAGAATTCCTCTCTCTCTCTCTCTCTCTCTCTCTCTCTCTCTTTCTCTTTTTCTTGGTGGTATGTGGGAATTGAACCCAAGGCTTTAGAAATGCTAGGCAAGTGCTCTACTACTTAAGGTATATCCCCAACCCTGATTTACTACTTTTTAAAATTTGTTTTGTTTTTTTTTGTTGTTGTTGTTTTGGTTTTTCGAGGTAGGGTCTCACTCTAGCCCAGGCTGACCTGGAATTCACTATGTAGTCTCAGGGTGGCCTTGAACTCATGGCAATCCTCCTACCTCTGCCGCCCGAATGCAGGGATTAAAAGCATGCGCCACCACGCCCGGCTTCCTCTTATTTTTATAGTGTGATTAGTAACAATTATAATTAGATTTTTTTAGTGTTCACATTACTATGAAGGTGTAAACAAAGTTTTACCGAGCTTGCTATGATTGTTTCTCCTTGTTCCACATTTTATTTTCCTGGGAATTATTAATTGACCTCTTTGTCCCACTTCACTTTCTCTATACTCATCCTTGAACTCTGCTATGTAACTTTCCTCTCAAAGCATTCAGATGAAGCAGATACTTTATTGATTTCATCCTATGCTTGTCCCGTAAGTTTCTTATCCCTTATGGGTAGTTTGTTTCATGTCTGTCTCTGAATGATGTCTTCATTCTTTTCTTCCAATGCATCTCTTTTTTTTTCTGCCAAGAATTGTTTTTGTAATCTTTTAAGAAAATTTCCAAAATCAGGACTGCAAAGATGGCTCAGTGGTTGAAGTGACTTGCTTGCAAGCCTGAAGACCCTGTTTGGATTACCCAGTACTCACAGAAAGCCAGATGCACAAAGTGGCACACCTCGAGTGTTTTGCAGTGACAAGAAGCCCTTGGTGTGATCATTCTCTCTCCCTACCCCCTCTTTCTCTTCCTTGCAAACAAAAATATTTTTAAAAATCAAAGTCTTTTCTTTTGCTTCTAAATGTTTATCTTATATTGTGATTCTATGTGACTCCATTAGCTTCTCTTCCTATATAATTGCCATTTCTTACTTTTGAGTGGTATTGGCCTCTTTGGCATTAGTATCTTTCCTCAATTCTGAAGGTCATGCTATCATTTAAAGGTAAGACTTGGAGACTAATCTTCATTGTAGGAAGATTTGCTTCAGCCATACTCCCAATGTGAATAATTGGGTCCTTTTTTTGGATTAGTGTGAGTACCAAAAAGAAGGCTCTTCAAGTTACCTGCAGAGATGGCATGCAGCTGAGAGAAAACATGTCTTATCATCTTGTAGTACACAGACTTAAGTACACAGTTCTCATATACTGCTCCTTCTCTCCGTTCATCCCTGGAGTCTCCCAAGTAAGAGCTCCTCCTTCAGAAAGGAGAGATGAACAGAGCTCAGGTGGGAGCAGCAGCAAAGATTCTGAGAAAGTGTGTCTCTTAATGAAAATTTCACCTAGTCCATTTGTTTTAAATCCCACCTTCATCACCATTCTAGAAGTATCCACAGCTGCCACTTGTGAAGAGTCTTGAGGATTCAGATGGAAATTGCTTTGCTGCTTGGCTTTGCTCATGACTGACTTGGGATGCTACTCTCTCAAGATGGTTCAGCCATCTTCCTCACAGCCTCCAGAATGTATTGCTATTTTTTTCTATTTTCTCATTCTTTTTATAACTTACTGTCTTGAATTTCTTTTCAGTCATTTTCGTGGGGTATTGGGATATAGTCTGTATTGTTATAATATTATCTTTGGCAGTGCTAGGGATTTAACCCAAGGCCTTAAGCATTCTCGGCAAGCACTCAGCCAGTGATCTACATCCCCAACCCCAACAAATCCATTATCTTTAAAAGACAATGTATGTTTAATAACACTCTCATAATGTTTTTATTGTTCTTTTTTCTTTTTTTAAAAAAAATTTTAATATATATTTATTGTCCATAATGAGTTACATTATTTAGTGGGCAAATAATGTGTTGTTATCCCGAATTCCCCAATTCCCCCCTTCCCATTCCTGATCAGTTGGATATCCTCCTCCGTGGGCTGTCTGTATTAGTCCTTGTGGCAAGGGATCCTGGATATCCTAGTACTCAGCCCAGTCTTTCTGGCCCAAGTGTGTTGTTATTGAAGGGTGCCATGCCTCTGGACAGTCTCCCCCACCACGGCTCTCACAATCTGTCCGCCCCCTCTTCCGCTCAGTTCCCTGAGTCGTGGTGGGTGAGTAATAAGGCTGCTTTAATGTTGTGAGCTTAGAGGTCCTTGTGTCAAAAATCCTTGGTTTCTGTCGCATTGGCCTATCCTGTGTTGATTGCATGACTGTGGTTATAGGTCCCTTGTTCATCTGTCATTGTCTGCTGGGTTCCCTATGGATCCTCCACGATATGACTGTGGTGGCTCCTCTCTTGCCAGGATCTCAGCCATCAGCCTATGGTTGGTTGGTAGGGTTAGATGGGCCACAGCTGTTCTTTTTTCTTAAGAATTCATATTATCACTTCTTGATACTAATCATTGTTTTCAGGGATAGACATACTATTGTACTAAAATATTCTAGGGCTGGAGGAATGGTCCAGTAGTTAAAGGCACTTGGTTTCAAAGCACCTGATGGCCAGATTCAGTTCCCCAGTACCCACATAAAGCCATATACACAGTGCTGCCCATGAATCTGGAGTTTGTTTACAATAGCAAGAGGCTTTGGTGTACCCTTTCTCTCTCTCTCTCTCTCTCTCTCTCTCTCTCCCTCACTCCCTCCCTCCCCCTCCCTCCCCCTCCCTCCTCCTCCCTCCTCTCCTTCTCTGTCTTTCAAATATATCTGTGCCCGTGTGTATATATACATATATATATGTATGAATGAATGAAATATTCTAAATGGCTGGGTGTGGTGGCTCATACATATAATCCTAGCACTAGGGAAGCTAAGGTATGAGGATCACTGTGAGTTTGAGAGGCCACCCTTGGTTATAGTAAGACTGCCTCAAAAAATATTCTAAATTATGGAAATTATTTCACTAAATTTAGGTAATCTCAATTTTACCTGTTTCTATCCATAGACGTTCCTGAATATGTTTGTGGACAGCAATCAGGAGGCTCGAAGAAGGTCTGTAAATGAGGATGACAATCCCCCTTCTCCTATAGGAGGTGATATGATGGACTCTTTAATATCACAGCTCCAGCCACCTCTTCAGCAACAGGTAATGTCTCACTGAAATTCCAGCGTCACATTTGTGCATCTTGATGGGTTCTGGAAGTCAGGGTTTCCTTGTTGAAAGGTGAGGAGGTCTTTGATGGGTCCAAGAAGCCTGGGAAATTCTAATGAGAAAATAATGACAAAGAGGAAGCTTCCAGTAATTGGGTCATTAATCGTGCCCCCAAAAGCAGTAATCTCAAATCTGATGTGCTTCAAGTTATGTGATTCCAAGGACAAAACATCCTTGAGAATATCACCTGTAGGATCTGTAGAGATCTTTGGGAGAGGGTCCTATCAATGTCTTGGGATAGGACTCCTATAGATAACCAGTGTACCATTGGAAGGCTTCCTCCTCAGTCACACAGCCTGGATAAGCCAAGTGATTGCACCTTCGGAGCTTTCTGATCTGTCCTGACACTTCGGGTATCTGGGAGTTGAGCCTTAGTCCTCACCCTGACCCTCCTGGAACTGGAGGGTGACCAATGATCTTTTACCCCTATGACTCCCTAGCCTGGAAAGACAGTATGGCAGAGCAGAAGCTTTTTTCTTACCTCTTGCCTGGAGCATTTAGCAGCTCTGTTTTTTAGTTATCTGGTGGCAAGGTTCTGGGGTATGCCCTTTAGGTTTGAATTATAAAGTACTGCTTCTCATGCATAAACTTTCTTAAAATAGCATTGATTGGAGCCAGCATTGTACATAGTAATGCATTTAGTTTATTTTATTGCCTAGCTTTTGGTCTGGCTAAGTAGTAATTGTAACTTCCTGGTGCTTATGTTTTTGAGTACTAGGTTCTTACAATAGAAGGGTTTTGTGTATTGTCCCTTGTAGCATTTAGGTTTCTTGCCTACTCTTTGTTTCACTTCTTGACTTTCATGAAGATACCAGAAAGCTCAGTAAAACTCAATATTGTGGCTTCTGTGTTGGTTCCTGTGATGGATTTTGACTCAGATGAAATACTAACCCTCTGAGGATGTTGGGCCACCACTGGAAAGAAGTGCCATGTCCACCACATGCCAGAGTAGCTTTTTTTGGTGTGGAAACCATTTTGTTGCATTGTGGGTCTTTCCTGTAGTTGCTGTTAGTCCAAGGGTGAGCCATATCTTGGACATAAATGACCACAGCCAGAGTAGGGTCAATGTCACAGGGGGATAGATAGAGAATATGATCCATTGTTCTTCCCTCTTCCCAAACAAGTTTTTCATTTGTTGCTCTCAAAGGATCTTTTTGTCATTGAAAAATCAAAATGGGACACAGTTAAGAAGCTGGAGGGGCTAGTTTATTCACCATTCTGACTTGGCTAAGTGTTCTGTATATTAGTAACATTTCATACTGAACATGAGATTTCTAACTAGGAAAATGGTTACCAGCTAGGGCAGAAGGCTTACAAGTGATAGACTGGGGGAAAAGCAAGGATATTCTAGTAAAGTTAGTGTAATTTATTACATTGTGAAAACTAGGAAATTTCTGCTTTTTTAAATTCAGCAGTCCTGTTCAAAAAATACATAATGGAGCTGAGGGGGAGGTGTCTCAGCAGTTAAAAGTGCTTGCTTGCAAAGCCTGCCAGGCCAGATTCAGTTTCCCAGTACCCATGTAGAGCCAGATGCAAAAAGTGGCTCATGCATCTGGAGGTTGTTTGCAGCAACAAGAAGTCCTGGTGTACCCCATACTCATTCTCTCTCTCCCTCTCTCTCCCTATCCCATTCACCCCCCTTAAACAAATAAATAAAAATTTAAAAATATGGAATTCTTCATGAATTTGTGTCATTCTTGCATGGGGCCAATGGTAGTCTATATTCTAATTTTAGTATATGATGCTAAAGCCAGCATGTCAGCCATCTTTTAGAAGAATATTCATCTGGTATGGCTGAATGACTTTGCTTTATGGTACTCTTGAGGATCGAGCATTTTATTAAGCAATATCTCTTTTTAATGTTTTGTTTTGCCAGATATCTGTATTATGCTTTTGTTTGTAAACATGAATCTTCTTGATAAGACAGTTGTGAGGAATAAAATGTTCATAAGGAGTTTAATATATATTTTACTTGTTAACAAGTAGCTTTTCCTCTTCTATGTAAAATGCAGTTTTAGTCTATGGACTAGTCCATGAGAAGGGAATAAAATATACAAGCTTGGGAGTACCATTTTGTTTTAATTGTAAGGTATTTTAATACTATAATATTATAATTCTAAGTTTATTAATATAAGTTTTAATTATAAGGTAACATTGCTTTAAAGCTCAAAAAAGAAAGATAGAGTCTACATTATTAGGTAAAAGAAAACAATTAAGCATATTATTTTGTAACTTGTGAGATCCTAAATTCTACCATTTCTTTAAAATAGTTTAAGAAAATCAATAAGAAAACAATAGACAACCTGGTTTTAAAAGGGGTGTAGTCTATGCCTGTAATCCTAGCACTCATGGCTGAGATGGGGTGATTGAAAGTTTGAGGTTTTATACACTGTATGTAACACAGTAAGTATCATGTACTCTGAATATACAGAATGAAATTTTAAGAAAATCTCAGTAAGATACCACTTCACATTCACTAGGATGAATAAAGTATAGCACAAGTGCTATTAAAGATATGGGAACAGGAAATCAAAACATAGGCTTTCATGCAAAAGGATACATATGCATTATAGTTTGGGTATGATTTTCTTTCATTTTTATAACTCTTTATTTATATTTATTTGCAAGGAGAGAGAGACAGAGAGAGGGAGAGAGGGAATGGGTGCGCCAGGGCCTCTAGCCAATGCAAATGAATTCCAGATGCATGCTCTGCTTTGTGCATCTGACTTTATGTGGGTACTGGGGAGTCAAACCCAGGTAGTTAGGCATTGCAGGCAAGTCCCTTAACCTCTGAGCCATCCCTCCAACCCTGTAACTCTTTTGTTGTTGTTGTTGCTTTTTCAGGGTCAGGTCTCGGTCCAGTCCAGGTTGACCTGGAATTCACTATGTAGTCTCAGGCTTGAACTCACAGCCATCCTCCTATCTGCCTCCCGAGTGCTGGGATTAAAGACATGTGCCACCACACTAGACTTCTTTCTTTTTTAAAAATAGTTTTATTTATTTGCATGCAGAAAGTGTGGGGGAGACGAGGGAGAGAGAGTAAGTGTAGGCATGCCAGGATCTCTTGCCACTAAAAACAAACTCCAGACACTTTGTGGCTTTATGTGTGTACTGGGGAATTGAACCTGGGCTAATAGGCTGGCATGTGCCAACAAGCACTTTTAGCCACCAAACCATCTCCCAAGACCTCTGGGTATGATTTTGTGGCAGCCAATTACATCCTGAGTTAAATCACAGTGGCTCAAGAATGCACTTGCTTCTGGTGTCATCCTGCAACTCTAGAAACAGTGAAGTGCAGATGCACAGATGTGAATATGTCCGTGTCAGTCACCTGGAGAATAATGCTGTGGGTGCTCTGGGTGGTGAGACAGGACAAGCCTGCATCAGGGAATTAAACTTCCACATTTGGGAGCCACTGTGATTCGGCCCAGCCCAAAGACCAAGATCACTAATAAACAATGTTCTCAGAAGTAAGCAGTGTCAAAAGAAGTTTGTCGAGGTAAAGCAGGTCAGCGTCAATCCCACCAGCATTGACTCAGTTATGATTAGAAGGAATCTACCAAGAGATGCTGCTGCAACCTGGCCTGCTTCTCCATGTGCTGAATGGATTTATCTGTACATGTCAAGTTTGAGGAAGAAGCTGTGAGCCCTGACATGAAGACACAGGAAGAGACAGAAGTCAGACAACAGTGATTCTGTTGGGTGCTGCCCAGGAAATTGAGCCTGGTATAGGGCTGTCCAAGGCTCTGTACCCATAAAGGGGAAAGATGGGCTATCAAAAGAAAATCACTTGACCTCTGGACTCAAGGCTTAAAGATTAGTGTGAAGGATCTCACAATGTAGTTTACAAAGATGAGCAAGTTGTGGTGGTTAAGGATAAATACCCTAAGGCTCCTCAGTACTAGTTAGTCTTTCCATGGTCCTCCATTTCCAGTCTGAAGGCTGTGACCAGTGAGCACCTTGAACTTCTTATACATATGCACACATGGGGGAAAAGGTGATTGCACATTTTTCTGGATCCAGTAGACTATACTTTCTGTTGACCTACTGTTGTCAGTTCTGGGATGAACATCTAAACAGACACAGTATAGGAGGAAGGGATTTATTTCAGCTTACAGATCCAGGGGGAAGTTTCATCAATGACAGAAGCTGCTTCCATACATCCAAACAGAGAGAAAATCCATGGCAAGCAAAGCACCAGCACCAGCACACGGATACATACACATGCACCAAAAAGCAACAAGCACAGACCTCCAGCATGGAAGACCCCAGGCAGAGCTCAAACCTCCCTGCATACCTTTGAGCTGGAAATCAGATCCACCTCCAGAAACACCTTAGGGCTGGACCCCAGGGTCTGCCCCCAGTGACATCTCCTCCAGCCAGGTGGCTAGAGATCCAAGTTACAAGCTTAAAACACCTGAGTCTATGGGGGACATCCATTCAAATGAGCACACCTACCATGCCATTCCCAGCATGAGCCATGTATACCTTCATGTGATCAGCCAGGATTTTGATTCTTGTCTGAAAAAAAAAATACTAGAATTCTTTCAACACAGTACTTTGTGAAATCACATGCTTTGATCAAGATGGTGCGAGAGGCTGGCATAATGTTTGAGATGGGATGTCTGATAGCTGCCCCTTTGTCACAAATGCCAAGTGTCTGACTGGAATGAACTGTAGGCATCAGCTCTGGGTTGCTTTCAAACTTCTGCTCAGTTCCTCAATTAAATATGGCTTTATGGGCTGGAGAGATGGCTAGGTGGTTAAGGCATTCACCTGCAAAGCCCAAGGACCCAAGTTTGATTCCCCAGTACCCATGTAAAACCGGATGCACAAAGTGGGGTGTGCATCTGGAGTCCCTTCACAGTGGCTGGAGGCCCTGGTGCGCCCATTCTTTCTGCCTGTATCCTATTTCTCTGCTTGCAAATAAATACAAAATATTTAAAAGAGAAAAAGAATTACAGCCTTTAAAAAACAAAATAAAGAATGCATTTCCTGAGATGTAAATCTTCTGATAAAGAAAGCAGATTAAATTTGCCATATGATTAACAAAACAAAAATGCAGAATTTCAAAACGACCAGTAAGCACAGAAAAGTCATCTGAATCTCATTTGGCATCATAGAAAAACAAATGAAAACCAAAGTGAGATAACACTTCACTGTTGCCCACAAAGCATGGCTTAAAAATTGATAATTTCATCAGGCATGGTGGTGCATGCTTTTAATCCTAGTACTTGGGAGGCAGAGGTAGTAGGATCACTGTGACTTTGAGGACAGCGTGGTCTCGAGTGAGTTCCAGGTCAGCCTGGGCTAGAGTGAGACCCTGCCTCCAGAACCCCAAAAATGAGATATATATATATATATATATATATATATATATATTTTTAAATTGATGATTCTTATCAACATTTGGGATTAGGTGTTCAGCAGTATTCCAGGGTGCTAATACTAAACACTATGCATACCTGTGTTTGAATACTTCTACTCTTATGAAGCAGGAATGCCCCCAGAAAGCACAGGAATGTTGTTCATATCAACATCATTCAAAAGCTTGTAAAAATTCAAGCACTCAACAATAGTCGAGTGATGAGTATTTGGACTATGTTACCAAAATGACAAAACAAACTGCCACATGCAACACACTGGGCGAATTTCACTGACATACAGTTGAACAAAGTTAGACACAATGAAGAGTATATTCACTATTTATATGCGATGTAAAAATAAGACTAAGCTTGAATGGTGGAAGCCAGAGTAGTTGTGGATCTTTGGGGAGACACTAAGACTTGGAAGGTGTATAAGGAGGCTGGTGTGCCAGTAGTGGTTACAGTAACTGGTAGATTTAAAAATCTTCATCAAACTGTGCATTTAGGATTTCTTCATTTTACTACATGTGATCTGTGGTGGTTTGATCCAGGTGTCCCCCGTAAACTTATGTGTTGTGAATGCTTGATCCCCAGCTGGTGGCACTTTTGGAATTGGAACCTTGTTGGAGCTGTGTTGCTGGGGGCGGGGTTATGGGTGTAATACCCCTTTCCAGTGTTTGGCACACCTTCCTGTCGCTGTTTGCCACCTACTGTGGCAGAGGTGATGTCCAGCCTCTGCTGATGCCATCGTTTCTGCTGCAATCATGGAGCTTCCCCTCGAGACTGTAAGCCCAAATAAACCCTTTCCTCCCCACAAGCTGCTTTTGGTGAGGTGCTTCATGACAGCAACATGATGGTAACTGTAACAGTGACCCACAGAGTTTCAAGTTGCCTGTATGAACATGGGTAGGGGTGATTCACTAGATCACGGGCAGCTTATCAGTGGCTATATCACTAGAAAAAAAAATGTCCTGTTCTCCCAGCACCTCCTCAGGGAAGGATAGGGGCCTCATATGCTTCTCTACCACTCATCATGGAGTGTTCATGGGCCCAATCTTGATGCACTACTTTTAATCTACTGCTCAAAAAGAAAAATGTTACTACAAGTTAAAGTAACATGCCAGGAATAGAAAGATACACCCTGATTTCAGAGGATGTTAAAATGAAGGGAGAAACGTCTCAGACTCAGTGAAATGGTAGATAAACGAAACAGATAAATCTGTGATCTGGTAGATAAAATGAGCAGAGCATTCCTTAAGGGGTAGAAACAGTGATTTTGCAAAGTGAGGAATGAGAATGTTGCTATCTTAAAAACAGTTTGAAGGTCAGACTTTTTAAAGAGTTAATGTGTGTTTTGAACATTTTCCTATCTCACATTTCCTGTTTGGTAACCAGTGAAATATGTAAATGTTAATTTGTAGCTATTATCAGGGAAAGCCATGCTGTTACAGTATGTGTGGTTAGCCACCTTTACTAACATTGAATTTTCTTCTTTTCAGCCATTTCCAAAGCAGCCAGGGACATCAAGCGCTTATCCTCTGACTTCACCCCCAACTTCCTATCACAGCACAGTTAATCAGTCTCCTTCTATGATGCACACACAGTCTCCAGGTAAGATATTACTTATTCTCTTATCATATTCTGCTTTCATTTCTAAAGCACACATACCCTGAGGAGAAGTGCCTCAGGCTTCAGAGAGAATTCCCTTTCTAGTCTCTGGCCAGGTAGTTATATTTCTTGGAGCAGGGTTGTGAAATCTGCATTCAGTGTTCAGGAGCACTTTGCAAGACTTGAATTTAGTTAAGGGTTTGGCACCCATAGTCAGACTAATGGCACAGCTGCCAGAAATACTACTAATCAAATGGTCTGCATCAGAGGTTAACAAACCTAAGTCTGTGGACCAAATCCTGTTTACTACCTATGTTTGTGAATAAATGAAACTTCAGTAGAACATAGCCATGTCAGCTTATATAGTGCCTGTGATCTCTCCATCTTATCCTTCTCTCTCCCTATCTTTTGATATACTGTAGTAATGCATGAACTTTCAGGGGGTCCTGAAAGATTAATAAATCTGAGGTTTCAGGTTATTTTCTAATCTTTAATGAATAATAAAGATGGAACCAAGAAGGACAAATTATGAATTATTGAGTTTGAGGAGAAATCACAATTTGTGGAGTTTATTTAAAGGGAATTGGGACTGGAAAAAGAAGAATTGGAACATTTTCAGATGGAAAACAAATTTCAGAAAAGTGGAAGTTATCAAAAGTGAAGTTCAAAGGGGGCTATGAACACATGGGAAGCTTTGAGGTAAGATTTAGAGGGGCTTTAAACACTGGAGAGTGCCTATGTGACAGATCCCCAGTGGCAATCCGCACATAGTGAGTTCAGAGACCCTGAAACAGATAGAGCGGGGAGATTAGGGTTAAAGAGGGGAACACATGGCATAGGCTCAAGGTGGGGGAGCAGGAAAAGGGGAGAGCCCACATGTCTGATCCAGAGTGGGAATCTACACATGATAAACTAGAGACCATCAGACAGGTAGAGCAGAGAGACCAGAATTAAAGACACATTAAAAGACAGGGTTAGGTCTCTGGGAACCAAGACTCACGTGGGGGAATCTCAGACCACACCAGATCTCAGAAATTGGAGAAGGTCTCGGAAAGAAGAGCATGGAACCCCACCAGGCTGCAATCTTTATAGAGTTTAGTTCAGGTAGGCGTGGAGGATCTGATTTGTTATTAGATCTGAAGATGGATCTTAGAGTCTGCCCATATCTGGGTGGGGCTGGGATTGTAGCATGTTCAGTTGTGGGTAGCAGGGGCATCATAGATCAATGTCAGACATGAGTTCTAATCCAAGTTAGGAGTGTTCATTCTTGTGTCATGAGAAATCAGGTGTGTGGCATCTTCTGGTCTCCTCTGGGCTGAGACCTGCCTAGTTTTCTCTATTCTGTCTCACTAGGTTGGCCCCAAACTTGCTATGTAGCTGAGGATAATGTTGAATTCCACCTCCCAAGTTCCCGGGGATTCCAGGCATCGAACACTATGCCAGGCACTCTTGTGTGATTGCTGTTCTTCTTCAGCAGCTCCATTTCCCAAGCTTTGCTAAAGCCATCACGCTCAGGTGCTTGTCTTGACGAAATGGCTTTTTTGGCAGCCCTATGCAGTGCACTTTAAGTGCCTAATTTTGACTTTTAAATGAATGATTCAGTGGTGTCTCTTGAATCATTTGTCCTGTACCACATATTGTTTGGTGCCTAGGATTGACCAGAGAGCCAGGCGTCAGCCCAGTCCTTGCCATCCAGCAAGGAAGACAGCAGATTGCTTGGGGAAATGGCCATTTGCCTACCAGTTCTCATACCTAAATCAATATACTGATTAAAAACACCCTTTTAACATAAAAGATGTGTTATATAGTATGGATATTTTATATATATGAAATTAAATAATATAGCTGAGTCTGGTGGCGCAGGCCTATAATCTTAGTACTTGGGAGGTTGAGGCATAAAGATTGCAAGTTCAAGGCCTTCCTGAGCAATTTGTCAAGACGCTATCTTAAAAATGGATAAGTAATTGGGCATGATGGTGTACACCTTTAATATCAGTACTTGGGAGACAGAGGTAGGAGGATTGTTGTGGGTTTGAGGCCAGCCTGGGACTATAAAGTGAGTTCTAGGTCAGTTTGAGCTAGAGTGAGACCCTGCCTCTCAAAACAAACAAAAGAAAGAAGAAAGGACAGAAGAATGAAAGAAAGACAGACAGACAGACAGAAAGGAAGGAAGGAAGGAAAAAAAAGGAAAGGAAAAAGAGCTAGAAATAATAGCTTAGTGGTAGAGTTCTTACCTAGCATGTGTGAGGTCCTGGATTATTCAGTTCCTAGTATCATTCTCTCTCTCTCTCTCTCTCTCTCTCTCTCTCTCTCTCTCTCTCTCTC
This sequence comes from Zapus hudsonius, assembly GCA_004024765.1. NCBI lineage: Eukaryota > Metazoa > Chordata > Mammalia > Rodentia > Dipodidae > Zapus > Zapus hudsonius. The sequence continues at coordinate 39,641 of PVHP010007748.1, read as the reverse complement.
TCTCTCTCTCACACACACACACACACACACACACACACACACACACACACACAAAGAAAGGAAAGAAGGGAGGGAAGGAGGAAGGCCTACAGAAAACCCTGATCTTTTTATCTCCTTTGTAGTGGGGCTGGGGATGGAATAGGCAAGTACTCTACCACTGAGCTATGTCCCCAGCCTCAAGTCTAAGTAACAAACTTTTAGATACATTTGTTTGTAAGATTTCACATTATAAAGCAGAATTGACAGCATACACTTTTTTCCTTTACAAAGTACCAAAAGATCCCTTTATATAGGTACGCATGTGGAATTGTGCAGATACATGGGAGATATAGGGTATCACTTGTTAATCAGCTTGTTCCATTTGTAAACGAGAATAGATAAGACACCTTTCTTTGACATGTGAGAATTTAATGAAGCAAATCATGTAAAGTATTAGTTGGGGGCTTGGTCCATGGCACGTACCTCTTCCGCCAGCCGTGGTGATCTGTGTGCCATCCAGCAGCACTCAGGCTCTCACCCATCCTGACAGCTCCAGCCCCTGCGACATGCCTCTCTCACAACCATGCAGCTGCCTCTTGAAGTTACTGCAGTATCGAGGGCCAAAAAAGGGAGTGCATGTGACAGGCAGACAGATCCTCATTAGCTTTTTTTTTTGTTTTGTTTTTTTTGTTTTTTTTTTTTGTTTGTTTTTTGGTTTTTTGGTTTTTTGGTTTTTTGAGGTAGGGTCTCACTCTAGGCTGACCTGGAATTCACTCAGTAGTCTCAGGCTGGCCTCAAACTCAGGGCAATCCTCAGCCTCCCGAGTGCTGGGATTACTCATTAACTTTTTTTAGTTTTCTTTATTTTGAGGGAGGGTATATGCTTCCTCTGTTTAGATTTTAAACAATCTCCATCTGCAATGCCAAGTGTGAGCATTAGAGAGGGCTCATTCAGGCTTTTGAAAGACCTTTTAGCAGAGAGCTGACCATGTCTTCCCTGAAGATGCCCTTTCTGCCTCCCTCCCCTTGACACTGGTCAAGTTGAGAACCTGAAGGATGGCTTAGAGTGGGTCAGAGGCAAGGATACAGATAAGGTGTGTATTCCAGGCACAGTGTACCACATGTGTGGAGCCTAAGGTCCCAGAGGACACTGTCCTGAATGACGAGCCTTGGCTTTGACTGTGTGGACTTCAGTGGAGCCCATAGAGGTTCATTTTGTATAACAGAGAGGATAGAATTCCATAGCATTGATTGTTCAGTTCCCGAGACTTCTAAGTGCAGATGTGTTGTGGCAGTTGACTATATCAAGGCCTGTGGTTCATCACATGAAGACTTGGACGTTGTCATGTCCAAGATCACTGAAGCCTGCATGGGTTGGAGAGCTTATTCCCTATGAATACAATGGGTGAAGGCCCAGCTGGGGAGGAGAGGAGGCAGGCAAATAGAGAAACCGAACCCCAGGAGGAACTGAGATTGCGGCTACATATGAGGAAGGGAAAATAATAATTTTAACATAATAATAGTCACAGAGAGGTATATAGTGCTTACTATAAATATGTCAAGTCCAATTCTAAGCGCTTTACTCATTTAATCCTCACAACAAACCTATGGCATAGGCCCTATTATTTTCTCCATTTTATGCAGAAAACCCAGGGCATGGAGAAGTCCCTTGTCAGATCATACAGCTAAGTAGGTAACTATAACCCCATAATGGTTAATCAAGTTGGTTGACATTTATTGAGTATAAGATATTGCTTAAGTATTATAGCATATAGAAAATATAAAATTATTCTATAAGTGCTAGAGAATTTGAAACCTGCTAATATTGAAGGTGGTAATATAGCAAACATTAATGTTGATAGTTTTTAAATATTATTTTGCAAGGAGAGAGCAAGAGAGAGAAATAGAAAATATGGGTGCACCAGGGCCTCTAGCCACTGTATATGAATTCCTGATGCATGTATAACCCTGTGCATCTGGCTTTACATGGGTACTGAGGAATCGAACCTGAGTCATTAGGCTTTGTAGGCAAGAGCCTTAACCGCTGAGCCATCTATCCAGTCCTAATGTTGATAGTTTTAATGTTCATGGTTTTTGGTAGCCATAGTTCCACTTTTACAAACCTAAATTAAAATTGGCCCTGTAGCTTTAAATACCATCTATAAGTTCATGTCTCCCAGTTTTTGTATCTGTATTATAGACCTTGCCCTGAAACTCTAGCCTTATATTTTCGAGTTATCAAGTGGTATTAGGAAAAACTCAGTATGTCTAGAATTATTGCTCCTAGTCCTGCTCCTCACACAAACCCCTCAGCTCATCAGCCCCTTCCTCCCTGTTACCTGAGCCACAGCTGTTAGTCCTATTGGATTCCTTCTGCTTTCATACCACAGTCAGTCACTTGCCAAATACTATAAGGACTGGCTTTTTTACCCTGAATCTAACCATCTTGAACCACCACAGCCTTCATCTTGCAACTAGTTATAGCAGCTAGAGTGAGCCTTGGGGGGGGGGGGCAGAAGCTAGTTCACGACTCCAGATTCAAACTCCTTTGGCCTCCCACTCATCCAGGGTCAATCCTTACTGTGTCCTTGAGAGTAGCCTGCAAGTGCCCTTGTAATCTTGGACTCACCCCGATCTCCTAGTGTGCCCTTGCTCACTGCTCCAGCACACCACTCATAACTGTTCCTCTTGAGGACTTTGGACTGGCTCTTCTGTTTGCCTGCAGTACTTTACATCTTGGATGTCAGTACACTGCGTCCTGTGCTTCTTTCCTCTCTAGCCAGCGGGTTTCCTTCTTAGAGAGGTCTTCTCTAATTGCTTTTCTGTAAAGAACAGACTCCACTCCCCTCCTACATGAAACTACCCCCTGACATTGCTCTTATTTTCTCCCCAGCACTTGCCACAACCTAACATGGATTTGTCCTCATTTTACTAGAATATATGCTCCATGAGAGCAGGATTTTTTGTCTCTTATGTTAACTGCTGCATCACCATGCCCTAGGACAGTACTTAGCATGAAGCTGGCAACCATGCCCTTTCTTGACTAAGTATAAGAATAAAAAGCACACTGCAGGCTGGAGAGATGGCTTAATGGTTAAGGTGCTTGCCTGCAAAGCTGAACAACCTGGGTTTGATTCCCCAGTATCCATGTAAAGCCAGGTGCACAAAGTGGTGGTGCATGCATCTGGAGTTCATTTTCAGCGGCTGGTGCGTCCATTTTCTCTCTCTCTCTCTCTCTCTCTCTCTCTCTCTCTCTCTCTCTCTCTCTTTCTATCTTCTCTCAATCTCTCTTTGCTTACAAATAAAGAAATAAAAATATATTTTTAAATGCACACTGGCTATTTATTTTTTAATTAGTCAATGTAAGAACTAGAACCTGGGCCCATAGAATTGAGCCCTATTTTTTAATAATGAAATCTTTTCATTTTTTTTTCTTTGTACTATTTATGGGAGCTTTATTACTTATTTCTGTAGTTTATAGAGAGATTTTTAAACTTACAGTCCTTGGACAGGACATAATATATGTCCTCCAAGATCATCTATCATTATTTTCCTTTATTAGGAAATCTGCATGCTGCCAGCTCCCCCAGTGGGGCTTTGAGGGCCCCATCACCAGCATCATTTGTTCCAACTCCTCCCCCATCCTCGCATGGAATCTCTTTAGGACCAGGGGCCAGTTTTGCTAGTCCACATGGTGAGTTCATATACGCAAATTGATATAGCATAATAGCTTGACATGAAAGTCATTTTTGGTAAATTGATTATGACAAGATTAGTTCTTGTTTATTAAGAAACAGTAAAAGTATGGCTTGAACAAAAATAAAGTATTTTTTCTGATCACACCACAGGAGTTCCGTTGGTCTGTGTCACATGTTCCTTGCTTGATGGCCTTCTGTATCTCTATTGCTCAGCTTGTCTCTACCTATTAGCTTGTCTCCTCTATTAGATACTCTACCCTCACCCCCCAAAAATGGGCACATTACCATATAAATTGTTTTACAACTGGAACTTTTAACTAAAAAATTCTGTTTAGACTGAATTCTAATAGATAAAGATTCAAAGTAGTAGTCAGTGAACTGTTTCCCCTTTTAATGTTGTTGTTTTATTTTATTTTTTTTTGAGACAGGGGCTCACATTCCCATCAGTCTTCCTTCCTCAGCTTCCCAAGTGATGGGATTGCAGGTGTGATCCGGCATGCCTGGCTGAAATATTTCCTTCTCATTATACCAGCCACCAACTTCCTCTTCCCAGAGGCATTTGGTGTATTACTATATTGTACATAGTGTTCACTTTATATATTGTGAATACTATGCAACATCAAAACAGAAGCGCTTCCCTGGCCTTTCAGCTGTGTATATCTATGATTTTTCTCTTACCATAAATATATGTGGGAACATTTGCTAGTAAAAACTCTGCATCATCATACTATACGGCTTCATAGTATTCCCTTATCTGGGTTTACCATAATTTAACTGTTCTCCTGTATTATGTACGTTTAGAACATTCCCATTTTTTCCCAATTAAAAATGGTCCTGTGTTCATACCCAAGAATCTGTTAGGTAAGTTCCTAAAAATGGAATTGAGGCTTAAAGGGTTTGAGAAATTCAAGTTTTCAAACCATATAGAAGATTGCTCACCTGAAAGACTGTACCAACTTTCTATAGCATCACGAGGCAGGTGTCTTCTGTCCTGTATTGTTGACATGGGATATTCAATTTTTTTAAAAAGCTTGGCCATTTTGATAGGTGGAAAAAAATGGTGTCTTATTTGATAATGAATTTCTCTGTTGATTCATGAAGTTTGAGTTTTACTTCAGGTGAACCTTTTTAAATGTTCATTGGTCTTCAGTGTTTCTATTTTTAAAAAAAAAAATCTTAACAAGATAAGCCGGGCATGCTGGTACACACCTTTGATCCTAGTACTCTGGATGCAGAGGTAGGAGGATTGCCATGAGTTCAAGGCCACCCTGAGACTACATAGTGAATTCCAGGTTAGCCTGGGCTAGTGTGAAACCCTCCCTCAAAAAAATGAAACAACCAAACAAACAAAAACAAGATAGTTTTATTTATTTATTTGCAAGCAGGGAGAGAATAGAGACAGATAGAGAATGAGTGCACCAAGGCCTCCAGCCACTCCAAATGCACTCCATGTGCTCGCTTCGGCAGCAGCACATATACCAAATGCACTTCAGAGGCTTGTGCAACTTTGTGCATGTGGCTTTACATGGTACTGGGAAAGTGAACCCAGGTAGTTAGTCTTTGCAGGCAAGCACCTTAACCACTAAGCCATCTATCCATCCCCAGTGTTTCTTATTTTATGCTGCCTACCAGTTATATACTTTGCCCAGTTTCTTATATTCCCTTTTTATTTGTAATATTTCTTTTTATAAGTAAAAATCATTTACTGTTTAAAATACATGGGAGAACATTTTCTCAGTTTGCCATTTGGTGGCAAAGGAATATATATATATATATATATATATATATATATATATATATATATATATATATATATATATATACCAAAAGTATCTGCAGGTAAAATTTAAATATCCAATTGTTAAGAAAGTCACTGCTTTCACCTTGATTCTTGGCTCTATTTCTTAATCAGTGTAGCCTTTAATGAATAAAGAAAATGAAAATTTTCCTTCCCCTCATCCTTCTTGGTAGAAGGAATATGTAATTTGTTAGTCTAAAAGTATAGTACTTCTGCTTCCTGCTTTGAGATTGTTTAGTATTCTTAAACATATGGTGGCAACAAGTATATTGCTACATATTACAATATTTGGAATCTTGGTGAAGGTTAAATTTATTGTTTATTAGTTTATTATTATTTTTTTCTTTCTTTCTTTTGTTCCTTCCTTCCTTCTTTCTTTCCTTCCTTCCTTCCTTCCTTTCTTCCTTTCATTTTCTGAGATAGGGTCACACTCTAGTCCAGGCTGACCTGGAATTCACTATGTAGTCTCAGGGTGGCCTTGAACTCACAGCAATCTTCCTACCTTAGTCTCCAGGAGTGCTGGGATTAAAGGCGTGTGCCACCACACTGGGCCCTATTAGTCTATTATTCTAACCTTTGTATCCAGTTAAGTACATAAAGTACATGAAATAGAGACAGGTATGACTGCTAAGAAAATCGAGCTTTAGTAAAATGTCTTACTGGAAGAAAAAAATAAAATTAGGACTGGAGAGATGGCCCAACTGCAAAGTCTGATGGCTCAGGCTTAGGTTCAATTCCCCAGTACTCACAAAGTGGTGCATGTGTTTGACATTCGTTTGCAATGGTAAGAGGCCCTGGTGCACCCATTCTCTCTCTGTCTTGTAAATAAATAAAACATAAAAATAAAATTAATCATCATTTAGGTATGTGGATGCTCTCACATTATTTTTGGTTACTAAATTACAGGTTTTGAGAACCATCTGTTTACTTTTTTCAGGAACTCTTGACCCTAGTTCCCCATACACTATGGTATCACCAAGTGGACGAGTAGGAAACTGGCCAGGGTCTCCTCAAGTATCTGGACCCTCACCAGCCACCCGCTTGCCTGGAATGTCACCAGCCAACCCATCTCTACACTCTCCGGTTCCAGATGCTTCTCCTTCCCCTCGAGCTGGAACAAGTGCGCACCATCACTCTTTTTAAGCAGAACCAATTAATGACCTGTTTTATTCTGTCCTCACATTTGAAAGCCAAGACCTATTAGCCAAATGGGGATTCCCCATACCATAAATGTTTATCCATGTAGTAAACCAGTACACAATAGGTAATTTTCAAAGTTAGACAAAAACAAAGGAGGTTTCCCCTCCAGAAGTGTTAAACAGTACCTCTGTCATGATTCCTAACTTTCAGCTATCATATGAAACCATATAAGATACCTTAACTGACCAAGTTACATCACTCATTGTAAGTAAAGTCTCTTGTAAATATATCTGCTAGCTTTTGCTGCATAACTTTTACCACTTAAAATAAAAATGACATATCAGCTCACAGTTCTGTAGTTTGACAGACTCTACTGGGCTGGTTCATATCTGCAGTCAGTTCTACATTGGCTACAAGCAGGCTGACCTGGTGTAGCCCTCAGGTGGCATGGTGGCTGAGCGGTGTTCTAGGAAAGCAGGTGGAAATCTAGACTTGTACTTAGCCCACTACATCATTTCTGTTGCCAGGAGCAAGTCATAAGGCCAAGCAGATTCCAGGAAGAGAACCAAATCCCCCTCCTCCAAGGAGTTCCTAGAGTCACATTGAAAAGGGCCTAGATACTGTTTGGGAGATGACACATGACTGTTAGATCACGAGGAATAAGTGAACTTTCACCAATTGATTTTAGAATAGCAGCACTTTATAATGAAAACAAAATGGGAAGCGGCTAGATAGTATTTGTAGATGAAGTCACGTGTTTTCCTTCCCTAAAGGTTCCCAAACAATGCCAACAAACATGCCTCCACCTCGCAAACTACCTCAGCGCTCCTGGGCTGCATCTATACCTACCATCCTCACTCACAGTGCCTTGAACATCTTATTGCTGCCCTCTCCAACACCTGGCCTCATGCCTGGCCTGGCAGGTAGTTACCTGTGTTCCCCACTTGAGAGATTCCTTGGATCAGTCATCATGAGACGACACCTTCAAAGGATTATTCAACAAGAAACGGTATGCATGAGTACCAAGCAACTCTGTAAGTTAGGAAAAAGAAAGAATGCTCAGTTGTCCTGCAGGTTAGGATCTTAGCTAAAGTGACACACACCTTCTTAAGCAGCTTGTTAGAATGGTGCTTTGCTTCCTGGCTGAGCATTAAAAATGGACTCTAGTGTTTTCTATTCTTGGTTATCTTCTCTCTGTATTTTATAGTTTGCTGTGCTATGGTTTCTGTGTGATGCGGCTAATGTGGACCTTGAAGTAGGTCACCACATTACACAGGGCTTGCGTACACAGGATCTCACCTTGTAGAGATTACACACAAGTAACCATTCACTCTCAGGAGCTTCCTTATAGGCAGGCTGCCTTTGAAGCCGAGCCTCCATTGCAATAAAATTGTTGATGTTCACAAACATGAGAGCTCCTTTTTTAATATATGAATGACTGGATTTGTTTAAAACCCCTATAGAAGCAGACATCTAACTGAGCCTATGGTAATGACCTTAGAACATAGATGATAATTGTGGCATCCTTTCCAGAGTCAGGCTATCTAGGTTTGTAGCCACAGCTTATCACCTATTGCTATGCACTCAGGACAGATTTCTTCATCTCTCTGATGACAATAGATCATGTCTACCAAACTGATAGCAATTGTGGGAATTTGAGATAGTTTTTGTAAAGTCCTTGAGATGATGTCTTGGTATTCAATATGTGTTACTTCATTTGTAATAAATGTTATTATCAATATATATATATATATATGTGTGTGTGTGTATGTGTGTGTATTAATAAGGTAGTCAAAATGGTGAATGCTTAAAATATCCTCTTTATAGTTGGCCCAAGGCAATTTCACAATCTTGATATTCAGATTTTTAAAAGAATATAAAAATATTTTTAAAAATATTTTTATTTATTTGAAAGAGAATGGGCACACCAAGGCCTTGTGCCACTGCAAACAAACTCCAGGCACATGTGCCGTTTTGTGTGTCTGGCTTTACATGGGTGCTGGGGAATTGAATTCGGGCCATCAGACTTTGTAAGCCAGTGCATTTAGAAGATGAGCTACCTCTCCAGCCCTAAAAGTACCTTTAATAACTTGTCAGCATAAGGCAAACATGGTGGCACGGGCCTTTAATCCCAGCACTTGGGAGGTAGAGGTAGACGGATCTCTATGAGCTGTGAATTTGAAGCCAGCCTGGGACCACAGAGTGAGTTTCAGGTTAGCCTGGACTAGAGAGAGACCTGACCTTGAAAAAACAAACACAAAAAACTTTGTCAGCATGTATTAAATATACAAATAATGGGTTTCATTTTGACATTTTCATACCTGTACATACTGTGATCATATTCTCCCATCTCTCTAGTTGTCCCCGACCCCTCCTGAATGTGTGCTTTAGCATAAATTGCATAAATTTGCAAGGGAACTGCCTTCTGTCTGCTGCTCACAGTCCGTAAGCTCAGCTTTGTGATCCTCATCTCGGTCAGCTTAGTTGTTCTCCCCGAAACCATCCTCTCAGCTCACTTTTCAGCGTCCCTTTGTCTGATCTCCTAATTTAACACATTCTCTTTGTTTTGCAGCTGCAGCTGATCAATTCTAATGAACCTGGAGTAATCATGTTTAAGACAGATGCCCTGAAATGCAGAGTGGCCCTTAGTCCCCAAACCAACCAGACCCTTCAGCTAAAAGTGACACCTGAAAATGCAGGACAGTGGAAAGCTGATGAACTTCAAGTTTTGGAGAAGTTCTTCGAAACAAGAGTATGTGTCTAATAGTCCACACTTTGGGGGCTTCCGAGGTGGTTCAGTGGGTGAAAAGCTCACTGCTAACACCTGAGTCCCAGGAGTTCAGTCCTCCTATAGCCTGTGTACAAAGTAAGAAGCTGTGGCTGGCTTCCCAGCATGCTTGATAGTGACACGGGACAATGTCCTGCAGACTGGTGGTGAGCACAGAAAAAAACAGTGGAGCTAAATCTCAGTAGCAGAGTGAGATCCAGGGAGAGAAGCCCTGTCTCAAATTTGGTGGACAGGCGAGGATGGACCTGAAAGTTGTCCTGTGACCTCCACATGCACATCGTGGCATGGGCTCAGCCTTGTTCTCTCTCAAGCATGCACACACACAAAAATAATGCAGACTTTTAACACAGTGAGTGAGTGAAAGAGGTGGAGCAAAGAGTAACCTGCTGTATTTCTCCCTGTAGGTTGCAGGACCACCATTTAAAGCCAATACACTAATAGCCTTCACCAAGCTGTTAGGCGCGCCTACACATATCCTCAGGGACTGTGTACACATTATGAAGCTGGAGCTGGTAAGCTACTGGAAAGCATGAACTTTTCTAACAAGGTCTGTTGACAGCAGTGCTTATTGCTTTTCATTTATTTATGTACTGCCTTCCAATTTTCTCTTGTTTTTTTTTTTAATTTTATTACTTGTGTATGTGTGTGTGTGTTTGTGTTCATCCATCAGGGCCTCTTGCCACTACAAATGAACACCAGATGCTTACTTATGTCTCTTTTTGCACCTGGCTTACATGGGTGGCTTGGGACTCAAACCCACAGCCAGCAGGCATTGCAAGCAAGGACTGCTGAGCTACACCCAAGCCTAATTGTAAATAACTGTTTCCTAGTTTTATAGTTGTACTTCTGGTACTTTTCGCTATTTCTCAGAATTACATGCATAGGATCCTGATGAAAATATCACTAACGATATTTTCTCAGTCTTTCATTTTAATGTTTCTAGTGATGATTTGAGTAACTTCTTTTAGTTGGTGTTTTACTCTTAGGATGGGGGAAACAATGTTACTAACAGTCTCGACATTTGGCTTTTGAACTGATTGGCTTAACAAACATTATGTCAGGAAGAAATCTTTGAGGTTTTAAAGGACTAAACTAAACATGTGTCTCTAAAAGCACCCATGAATATAATTTTAAATTGTTCACACACTTTGACTAGTTTATGAAGGAAATGGTTTGGAAAGAGGACTTGGAAATCTATATTGACAGCCGTCAAGAAGAACCTTAAACATCAAGTGAGGGAGGGGGACAGCATGATTGTCACTGAGCAGTATGAGCTTGAACAGACAGGAATGTCAGCACACACTAGAAAAGGCCACCACTGCAAGGGACAGCTAGTAAGCCATGGAAGAAGAGTGAAGCCCTGAGCTTGGTGGCTTCTGCAAGGAGAAGAGGGAGAAGGTGTCCGAGAAATTACAGTAGCTGAATCCATGGGTGATGAGCATTAATGCCATGGCAAGAAATGAAGTGGGGGGCTGAAGAGATGGCTTAGTGGTTAAGGCGTTTGCCTTCTATATAGAATAGAAGGACACGAGTTTGGTTCCCTAATGCCCATGTAAAGCCAGATGCATAAGAGGGCGCATGTGTCTGGAGTTCGTTTACAGTGGCTGGAGGCCCTGGTGTGCCAATTCTCACTCTTTCTCTCTCTCATATAAAATATTTTTTAAAATGAAGGGGAACATTGAAGTACATATAAATTCATGTTGAGTTACCAGTTAGTGCCTTCATGTACATATATGTTTTCTTTTCTGTGAATATGTTTCTTTGGAAAGAAACACAAAGGATCAACTTCATATTTTGTGAAATCCTAACCTTTCAGACTCCTGTAGTAGAATATGATTTCAAATGTTGATAAGACTGTTACAATTTTTTTTCTTCCACAATAGTTTCCTGACCAGGCAACTCAGCTAAAATGGAATGTTCAGTTTTGCCTGACAATCCCTCCCAGCGCACCACCCATCGCACCCCCTGGGACGCCGGCTGTCGTGCTGAAATCCAAAATGCTGTTTTTTGTAAGTACCACCTGACATCTGTGTGTGTGCAGAGCCTGTGAGGAAAAAGCCATGTGAGAGCAATAGGGAAACTATTTATAACTACTTGAACTAGCCATTGTTGTCAAATATACAGCCAGTTTCCTTAATTGTCCGTTTAGACCTCATGGGATCCTGGCTCCTTTAGTAATAATACAAAGTTGGTTTTTGGATGACATTCATACTATTAAGTTGGTTGTCATTTGTCTTATCATATTTCATTTTCCTTTGCTGTATCCTAATGTGAAAGTATAGTAAATTTACAAAATTGGGCAAAATATTTTATTTTCTGTTCTATATTCTCTTTGTGTGTCTACAGCTTCAACTAACTCAGAAAACATCAGTCCCTCCCCAAGAACCTGTTAGTATTATAGTTCCAATCATTTACGACATGGCTTCAGGTACCACCCAGCAGGCAGACATTCCCAGACAGCAGAACTCTTCTGTTGCTGCTCCCATGCTGGTCAGTAACATTCTGAAGAGGTTTGCCGAGATGAATCCTCTGCGACAAGGTACATGACCAGTACATGGTATTTTATTGCATATGTTATGAAAGTTCTTTTGAGAGACTCCTCTGCTCTCCTCCCCAACCCACTCTGCACCCCAATCCTAGTAATAGATCTCTGCTTGCCATGGCCCTCTTAATTGTCTGCCTGTCGCTTTTTTCCTTTCTCACTGGTTCTTCATTTTTGTCCATTTCTCTGCTGCCTGGACTTTATTCTTTGTTAGCAATTTACTGTTGGGACTGACGCAGTTGCTAATGCCAGAAGCTTGTATTGATAGCTCACATGGCCATCAAGCCCTAGGTTAGGGTGGTAGAACTTTCTGTGGCTGTGAAATCCTGCCTTGCTCTCCATCCCTGCCACTCTGTACATCACAAAGTTGATATGCATGTTGGTTTCTCATACTTCCTGGTTCAGTCATGAACAGATATACTATCATCAAAAGTTCTGTACCTTCTAAATGTTTGTGAAGAATAAAAGCTGATACAAATGGCATCGCTGCTTTTTTGGGCTTCTTATATAAGTGTCAGGTGGGTGCAAGTGCGCCTTTCCACTAAGTGCCAATGAAGCTCTGAAACCGAATGTTTACACAGGAGACCAGAATACTTCTGGAAAGATAAAGAATGTCCTTTCAATATTGGACTAGGGCACGTTTAACATATAACTCCTGGCAATGCCAAATTTTGGGGTTTTAAACATAAAGCTCAGCAAGGAAAAAAAAAAACTTCTTCCATTTTGTTTATTTCCAAATACTAACAAAATCTAAATGAAATTTTGCTTATTTCTAATGTTAAGGAAGTCCTCTTTATATCTCTGTTCAGAATAGTTTGAAACAGAATTGTTGTAAATAAGGGAAAGTTCTCTGAAACATTTTTAGATACCACAGTATCTAAGTTTTAGGAACCAAGAGAGAAATGATTTTTTTTTTCGAGGTAGGGTCTCACTCTAGCCCAGGCTCACCTGGAATTCACTCTGTAGTCTCAGGCTGGCCTCGAACTCACGGTGATCCTCCTACCTCTGCCTCCCGAGTGCTGGGATTAAAGGCGTGTGCCACCACGCCTGGCTGATTTTTTTTTTTTTTTTGGTTTTGGTTTTTCAGGGTAGGATCTCACTCTAGCCCAGGCTAACCTGGAATTCACTAGTCTCAGGCTGGCCTTGAACTCATGACAATCCTCCTACCTCAGCCTCCCAAGTGCTGGGATTAAAGGCATGCACCACCATGCCCGATGAGAAATGATATTATTTAGCTCTTTCTCCATAATGCACATAGGTGAATTCTCACTTCAGTTTATAAGGAATATATACTGGGCAGTAGAGAACAGTATGCTTCTTTTGTTATAATATTTCTACTTCTTATAATTTTCTGCTTTCATCCTTTGACTTCTGTCTTCTTTTGGCTGAACTTAGGTCCTCAAGAATCCAAGTTTAAAATGCTTGGAATTCTCAAGGCAGCAGTCCAATAGGACTTTGAGAATTAACATCATTCCTTCACAAACAGATGACTATCATTATCTGCTATGCTTTTTTAATCTTTTGGGGGAATTTAGAAATTAAAAGAAAAATGTTTTGATCGTATTGTGATCAAGCGTATTTTTTCTACATATCTTTAAAAGTATGTGGACATACACACACATCTCACTTCTTTAAGAAATTGGTGACATATTTTGTAAGTATTTTTTCACTTTGTTTCCCCTTTGGTCAGACAGACCTTTGGAATTCCTTTTTGTTCTGTACCATAACTTTCCAGTGCCTGGAGTGAAGATCGCCAGTGAGTTAGATCACTGCATATCCTACCCTTTGCCAGAAGGCCATATATAATTCACACTTTCACCCACTGTAGTGTAAAGGCTCCAGCTTTTGCTTTAAAATACTTAAATATGTGTATCACTTACAAGAAGTAAGAGGCAAACGGGAAGTTGAGAGGGTGACTTGTCAGCGCCGCCTCAGACACATCTTGTTTTTAGATTGCTGCTATGTCCTATTTCAGCCCCCTGTTTTCTTCCCACACCCATCACTTTGTCCATGGTGACGTGCTTTTAAGAAAAATCCTTGAGCTGGACATGGTGGCACACACCTTTAATCCCAGTCTAGGGAGGCAGGGGTGGGAGGATCACTGTGAGTTTGAGGCCAGCCTGGGACTACAGAGTGAGTTCCAGGTGAGCCTGGGCTAGAGTGAGACCCTACCTCGGAAAAAAGCAAACAAAAAAAAGAAAGAAAAGGGAAAATCCTTGCCGTATATGGTAGTGCGCACCTGGAATCCCAACACTTGGGAGGCTGCAGCAGGAATGCATTCATGCTGACTTCCAGACCTGACTCGGTTACCTGAGATTCTGTCTAACAATAATGAAAAAAGAAAGAAAAGGGGGGAGCACTTTATATTTGTATTTAACTGACCTCAGTTTTAATGTCGAACTGCAGAAGTTGGCCATTTACTTGAAATTTGCGGAGAAATCTCCAGTAGGTGTCCTAGATTAGCACTGTCCAGTACAGCTGCACTAGCTAAATGTGACTGTTTAAAAATTGAAATAAAACAGAATTTTAACTTAAAATTGATCAATTTTGCAATCAGACTAGCTATACAAGTGCTCAGGAGCCCAGTGCACATAATACATTGCCTTCACAGAAAGCTCTCTGTTGGACAGTCATTCTATTTTCTTTTGGAGATATTCTTATCTGGCCTTTCATGCAACGTTACAAGCACATCACTCAAGTCATACTAATACATAAATGTAAATCAAATCTTTTTATTGCATCCAATATCCATGAATAGTCAGTAGCCTTAAACTTCAAAACTCAATTTTAAAGGCCTTCCCAGTGGATCATTGTCTCTATATAACTTTAGGCATATCTCTCTATTTAAACTTAACTGAAACTTGCCCGGCCTTTCTTTCTGAGGAAAACACAAAATAACGAAATATATTCTGATATATCTATCACCCCATAGTTTTAATCACCTGGAATCTGAACAATTTAAAATATTTAGTCTTTTACTTTGATCTTTAAAATTCTTACTAATTTTAGATTTAATTTTCCCTCCCCTCACCGGTGTGTTAACATCTTTCCTGTATTGTAAATAGCTAATTACCATTTTTCTCTGTTGCAGGTGAATGCACACTATTTGCAGCTGTTCGTGATTTAATGGCTAATCTTACACTGCCCCCTGGTGGGCATCCATAGACACAATTGTTTTTAAACCAGGAAGGCTGGCAAATGAGACAACCAAAAAAAAAAAAAAAAAAAGAATTCAGCTTTCAGTTAAAAAAAAAAAAGTACTTTTTTATTTTTAATAACTAAATATTCTAAACGCAAAATTTTTCAGGGTGTACTTCTTTCATCAAAAAGACCATCTTTTTTTTTTTGTATAGTGGACTTGTATATTGTGTTGAAGTGAAACACGTGTCAAATTAGGTAATACATCTGTGTCCACTTGCCAGTAATAGGTTTAATATTGTTTTATACTATAAAATAATGAAGATGCCAAACTTGTTTATTTAATTGTTTTCATATGTTTTGGGTGTAATAGTCCTTTTTTGAGTCCTTTTATTTTTTTTAAGGCAGGTTTTTGAATACTGTAAAACTGTGATAAACTTTATATTGAAGCTGTATTTTAATATGACCGCTTTGAATCCTTACATGGAAATGTTTTGGGTGTTGTTATAAACACATCCCAAAGAAGCAACATATAGTAGAACTAGTATAATAAAGTGACATTCCCTTGTGTATCTCTCAGCTCTCTAGAGTTCTTAGCACCTTCCCTCCATCTTTAACTTGGTGGTACCAGTCATTTTTCTAATTATGTATGTCTGAGAGTTGACCAGAAACATTTTGGTTTCAAAATTAATTTCGTTTCTTCAGACATTCCTAACTTGACTGGTTATAATATTTAGCATCTCAGTTGTTTTTCAGTTATAGGATTTGGATAAAATGAAAGAACTTAGTCTTTGAGAAGAGACAGTAAATGATTTATAATGATCAAGAATCCCAAATAACGCAATTACCCTCATCTGTTGAGGATATGCTAGGAAGATGTCATTTTATAGGATACTTCTGCATACGGCATTAAATAGGAAGCAAAGGACCTTAATGCTCAACCTTGCATGAAATTTCTGTGACATTGTTTTATTTAACTTATTGCCTCCCCCAGCAGAATTGGGGTTTTTCTAATACCAATTTAATCCATTGTCAATAAAATGCTAGGATATTTTGTTGGAAGAAACCTGGTCCAGTCATTTTTAGAGTCACAATTTATGGCCTTTCTCAGGGTCCAATGGAATTTCTTACAGTGGCACATCTCAACAGGATTTTTTCCTAGAGTATTGTACTCTGTCCCAGCCAGTCAGGGACTTTTTAAGCTTCAAAGAATGTGATCAGATTCAAGGGTCTTTTGATGTATTGATGTTATTTGTAAAAGGTTTTAAAATGATAATATCATGCCGAATTACCTAGTCACTGTAAAACTGATCCTGCATTGAATTTTAGATGCTTGATCTAATTCCATTTTAATGTGACTAATGGAGCTTCTGTAACTACCAAATTCTAGTTTTGAGCATCTCACTGCAACTCTAGTATGTTCTCTCAACCTTGCTTGAATCTCCATTCATTTCCAGTCAGAGTTGAGGCCTTCTTTGTCTTCTGTGTCTTATTTCTACCTTCGTCTCCTGTTTCTCACTCAACTCTGCTGCTTTTCCAAAGTAGGTGACTAAACTTTTATTCTTCCTTTAGCTTGCCTTTTATCCGTCTGTTTTCAGTTCTCTTTACAGTGCTAATCACATGGGTTTGGCAGTCTTAAGATGTCTTTTATCAAGGGTCAGCCCTGTTCTGTTTGGAGCTGAACCCTTTCTTTCATGTAGAAATCTACATGTTCATACAAGAAATGTATTTTTATCCGCAGGATGATATTGTTTCAAATAATTTTATTAATAGAATTAATTAACTGCATTTTTACACATGCTGCATTCAATGGGTGCTTTTTTCATAATTATTCCTCACCTTTGAATGCATTGTGTAAATCAAGATAGGATTCAGTGAACAGAATTTGATTTTGATGCTTATTAAGAGTAAACTAATGGATTTGAATTTTGATATCATGCTTGGTACTTGGAATTGGTATATATTTTATTAAAGCTTGGAAATCCGTAGCCTTTGAATCGTAACTTTCATCACAAACCATGTTGTTTGCCTCTTTTGTTACCCAGGTTCAATCAAAGACACTGGATGCTATGGTGATTTTCTCTAGTTGGTTTGGAACTTAATTTTATGGTGTTTTCAGTGTGATTTTAGCATTTACAGTAATAAAATTTATACAAGTTTCAGAGACCTATCAACTCTCTAGTTAATTTTGGTGAAGATATTTGGGCTGTAGTCTGGCTTAGTAATATTTTAACCTTGAAAGACGAAAAGAAACAGTTGGTCTTGATTTGCCCACTTCCTTTTAACATCTTGAAATGCCGTTTCAAAATGTATACAAGTACTTTTAGAGTTAGGAAGAAAGTGAAAATTTCCACACAGTATGCCCACAGGAGCTGAAATTTATGTTTGAAAATTAACTCTTTGAGTGAACTGAAAGTCAACATACACTAAAAGATACATGATTTTAAATTTCAGTACACTAACTTTGTTAGAGTTAACACAGTATCCTGGTCAGCTGCAGAAGGCGAACAGTTATTCTTTGGACTGTGGCTAACTTGATTATTTCAAGAACCATACTTTGCTGCTCTGAATCATGATAAAATTTCAACACAAAAAGCATCCATTCAGCCAGACGTAGTGGTACACCCCATATTAGGGAGGCTGAGGTAGGAGGATTGCCTTCAGTTCAAGGCCAGTCTGGAGCTACAGAGTGAGTTCCACAGCCTGGGCTAGAGTGACACCTGGAAAAAGAAAACAAAGATATACATGTTACATGTTTATTTAAAAATTGAGACAGGGTCTTTTCATGTTGCCCAGGCTGCCCTTGAAGTGCTGGGTCCTACAGATCTGTGACTGCCTCCTGAGTGCTAATGCCTTTCACCCCCGGATTTGGGAGGCAGTGGTAGGAGGAGCCTTGTGAGTTCAAGGCCATCTTGGGACTAAAGTGAGTTCCAGGTCAGCATAAACTGGAGTGAGACTCTACCTCGAAAAGAGCAAAAACAAAAAAACAACAAAGGTGTGTGCCACACCTCACTTGGCAAGTGTTCTTTAATTTTTTTTGATAGCATCCATAAGTATAGACAATCGATAGACCACGATAATTTCCCTCCCACCACCTCCATTTCCCCCTGCCAAACCCACCCTCCACTGAATCTCTTCTTTCCAGTTAGTCTGTCTTCTATTTTGAGGTCATCATTTTTCCTTCTATGCCGGTCTTGTGTAGGAAGTGTCAGGCACTGTGAGGTCATGAATCAAGGCCATTTTGTGTCTGAGAGATAGCATTGCAAGCAGTCATTCCCTTCCTTTGGCTCTTAACATTCTTTCCTCCTCTTCTGCATTTGGACCCTGAGCCTTGGAGGGTGTGATAGAGATGTCTCACTAAGTGCTGACCACTCCAGTGTCACTTCTCACTATGATGGCTTTTGAGTCACCCCAATGGTCACCTCCATCTGAGAAGAGAAGCTTCTCTAACTAAAAATGAGAGTAGCATTAATATATGTGTATGTATATATATATATATATATATATATATATATATATATATATATAATATAACATATATAATATATATGTTCTTGGCATAGAATTAACTTACAGAAAAATTTAAGAGAAGTTACAAAAATGGGTCAGAAAGAAAACAAATGCTTATGCAGATGTCATTTGGTTTTAATGGAAGTTTTCATTTGGTCTTTGAGAATATGGGATATTTGAATTAGTTTGTGTGGGGTTTAGTATTGAGGTTATTAAGCCCTTTGCTTTCTGTCTCCAGCTCACCGTGATCTGGGATCAAGTTCCAACCAAAATGCCTCCACTTCCAAGTGGCCAGTGATTTGTTCCTTGCCCAGGAATTAACTAGTTAATAAAAAGGGCACATTTCAGCTGATATAAAAAGAACAGCTAACATTTCCTTGAGAGCTTACTGCATACCAAGCCCTGATCGGAGTATTCCATAGTTATTTACCCCCCACACTATGAAGTATAAATAACTTCATTTACATAGGATAAATGGAAGCCCAGAGAAATAGAGTAATTTGCTTGGGATAAAATTCTGATCACTTAGGATCAAAGCACTCAGAAGCAGCAGTTTGGGGCCAGAGCTAGTGCTCCGAAATGCTGTTGCTTTGCCGGGAACCCTGCAATCATCAGAGCAAAGTTCCACTGCTGAATGTTCCCTGGGGACCTTGTCACTACGCACAATTTTGACACGATTTCCAATCCAAGCTCAAGAAAAACCGACTAAAAGCAACTACATGGCTTCTTGTCACTGCCTTGTGCAGTAGAAATCTTCATCGTGTAACGCTTGCCCGGCTCCCTGATGCAACTGTCTGGCTCGGGGCAGTGCAGCCCTCTCTGCCTCTGCTTGTTGCTCCACTGGGGTGGGGTGGGTGCTGCTGAGCTGGCACATAATGGGCGCGAGCTGCGGGCAGCAGGCGGCCATGTTTTGCTAATGCCTGGTTTGCTAGTCTGGACTTGGGAACTGGCCGATTGTCCAGAATTGCAAGGAACCTTGAGCACTCGTTGACCTGTGTGCTGAAGGTTAAAACGGGAGTTCATTGGGAAAGTTGGCGGCTTTTCCTTTGGGGACCCAGCACAGTGCCCGAGGCTCTCAACAGAGCTTGCCCCGGCCCGCTGCGAGGCCACGGAACCCTGCGCGGCTCCTTTAAGAGGGTTGGAGCTGACGTTCACCGGAAGCGAAAACGCCCAGGCCCTCCGGCCCTCTGAGGCGCACGACGTGCTCCGTCGTCGCGTGTGGGGGGGCGGGGCGGGGCTGCACCGCGGGTGCTCCTACGCATGCGCACTGCCGCGAGCCATGGTACTCTCGGAGCTGGCGGCGCGCCTCAACTGTGCTGAGTACAAGAACTGGGTGAAGGCTGGTCACTGCCTGCTGCTGCTGCGCGGAAGCTTGCAGGGCTACATCGGCCGCGAAGTGCTCGCCTTCCACCGACGCCTGCTCGCCGCAACCCCCGGCCTGGATCCCCGCGCCACCTGCCGAGGCGGCTCCCGGTGCTGTCCGCGCGCTCGCCAGGTGAGACACGCCCCGTGCCCGACCGCCCGCGGGAGATCGGGGTACTCTCCAGCCCTGCCCCTCATCTCCGCCCCCTGTAGTTTCAGCCTCAGTGTGAGGTGTGCGCCCAGTGGAAATGCGAGATTTTGCGACATCATGTCAACAGGAATGGAGACGTGTACTGGGGAAACTGCCGGCCCGGCCGCTGGACGCTGGACGCTTGGGAGGTAGCCAAGGTAAGCACCTGCAGCCCGGAAGGATGCGGGGCATCTGGTGCCCCCGGGCGGGGAGAGGGATCTTCCGACACTCGTGCAGGAGATCCCTTGGTTATCTAGGGCCTGGGGTCTAAGCGATGGCTCTAGGAGTGATCACAACCCACTTGAGTGAAGTAGAAGCTTCTACCTGCCTGCTTGCTGCCCCTGCTTGGAAACTATAGGGAAAATATCAGTAAGAGATCCTGGGCCGAGGGACTTGCAGAGTTGATTGCCTGCACAACCTAACGACCTGGGTTCCATTCCCCAGCACCCACGTAAAGCCAGATGCACATTGTGTTGCTGCTTCTCTCTGCCTGTCTCTTCTCTCTCTCTCTCTCTCTCTCTCTCTCTCTCTCTCTCTCTCTCTCTCTCTGCTTGCAATAAATAAAAATATATTTAGGAGTTGGAGAGATGGCTCAGTGGCTAAGGCTCTTTCTTGCCTGCAAAGACTAACAACCGGAGTTCCATTCCCCAGCACCCATATAAAGCCAGATGCACAAAGTGACGCATGCATCTGGAGTTCATTTGCAGTGGCTGAAGGCCCTAGCATGCCCATTCTCTCTCTCTTCACTCTGTCTCTGCATGCAAATAAATAAGAATAAAATTAAAAAGAGGTACTGGGCCAAGATGTAGAGTAGACCAAAACCAGGCTATGTGGCTCCCTCCTGTAATCCCAACACTCAGCAGGCTGAAGCAAGATAACGGCTGCAAATTTGAGGCCAGCCTGGGCCCCAGTGTGAAGTTCTGTGTCTGAAAGAAAAGAAAAAGTTCTAAAACACCATCCTGAGCTGGGCCATGGAGAAACATGTAAGATGTGTTTGAGGGGCTCATTTGAGCTGTGGAATACCATGAGGATGGCAGAGGAGCCAAGGGGAATCAGGACTGTCGCAGTCAGCCACATGCTGCTGGGATGAATCTCCAAACCAGGCACAGTTTATGGGAGGAAATGATTTATTCAAGCTACAAATCCAGGGGAAGTCCCATAAAAGTGAAAGAGGCTGGTCTTTCACAGGTCCAAGCAGAGAGAGAAAAACCCATCACCAACACCACACACAACAGCAAACCGGCAGGAGGGCAAGGAGAAAACATCGTCCACCTTTATATAGCCCTAGGGTGGGGTCTTGCAATTCTATCCCAGACTTAATGGCTTCCTGAGCCTTTGGAATTTCCTTCCTGCATTGCCCACACAGGAAAGGATGTTTACTTCTAGCTTCTTTGAGCTTCCTTACATCCTGCCCCCTACTGAGAGGCTGCCTTCCTGTGAACATCCTCAGAGACCCACCCAAGATTACTTGAAAAGTCAAGTTGACAACAAAACTTAAGTTTTAGTCCATTACAAGGACTAAAATGGAAAAGACCATAAGTGCCCGACTAAGGAATAAGCTTGACTGTGACATATTTTTGACTTCTTAACACTTGCCAGAAGCCCAGTAGTGGTGGAGAGAAACCATCAGAAATTATTTCCTAACAGGTCAATTTGGGGAGTCACTGTATGTATCAGTTAGCAGCAGGCACGGGCCTGGCAGGTGGTAAGGAGCAATGCCTGGGAAGGAAGTGGCACGAAGTTCAGTCAGCTGCTGATGGCACATCGGCCTGCTCTCTTTCGACTCTCCCACGCTCTCCCCTCTCATGCTCTCTTATTTATTGAGACAGGGTCTCACTTTGCATCTCAGGCTGACCTTGAACTCCTGACCCTCCTGCCTCTACATCCCAAGTGTGCACCAGCCACACCCACCTTATTCTCTAATGTCATAATTAAGTTGGACTTTATGTCTCCAGACTTGGCTGTCATCATTCAGTAAGGCCACCACACTTTTCTCCACTTTTTCATTAGCACCATAGAGTTGTCGGCTATCATTGTCCCTGACCTATTTGACCTCGTTTCTGCCACTTCCTCCTCTTGGTTGCTATTTACCTGAAAACCTTCTAGTCCAAACCCTCTGTTTACTGCCTCCTCCCCTCCCCATCCTCATTTCCTGGGCTCCCTGACCTAGTGTGTTTGGTCCAACCCCATTTCAACCTCCCCCTCGGTGCTCCCTGGGCTCCCTGACCTAGTGTGTTTGGTCCAACCCCATTTCAACCTCCCCCTCGGGTGCTCTTACTCCAGACCCTGCATCCTGTCTCCAACATACTCTAACCCTCGACCCCCACCTGTTGGCCCTACCTCCTAGCTGAGGCTTCCACTGCTTTTCAGTAGCCAGAAGTCTACCTTCCTGCCTGCCTTTGTCTCCACAGTGCTGTCCATCATTACAATCAGCACCTTGGTATTGAAGCTTTTTTCCCCTCATTTCCCTGAACTTGCCTGGCCCAAACTCTAGCCCTAATGGCACTGTCTTCTGTTGGGGGTAAAAATCTCACAAGGGAGCTGTCTAGTTTAGTCTCATTCTTACCGTGAGTCCTAGTATTCAAGTCAGGCCTTTCTCTGGGCTCCTGTCCCACCTTTCCTTGCCAAGATCCTGTTCCCACTCCCCCACCCTTACCCCCAGAGGCTAACCTTGCTCATGCTTCATGGAGTTGAAAGATTCCACCTTATCTTTTTGCCTACCTTTACTGCCACCTTTGTTCTGGTACAAAGAAAAGTCTCTCTCCCGGAGTTGCCCCTTCCCTACATTTGTATATTGGGTCTTAGCCCCTGCCGCCTGCACAAGGACTGTAAGTCTTCTCCCATCACCATACAAAAGAGCTATATTATCTCTGTTTATTTAATTTTTCAAAAGAGGAAGGCTTAAACAGTTACTATCTATTCCTCTAAGAAAACTGAAAGCATATATCCAGGAATTAAGGTATGCTAGTTTGAATGGATGTTCCCCATAGACTCGGGTGTTTTATTAAGCTTGTAACTTGGGTTTCCAGCCATTTGGCTGGAGGAAGTGTCACTGGGGGGTGGATACTGGGGTCCAGCCCAAAGGTGTGGAGAGAGGTCTGAGCTCTGGTAGATTTTTGTGAGTGCTGCAGGCTTGGTACTTGCTGCTTTTTTTTTTTTTTTTTTTTTTGGTGTTTTCTGGCTGCTGTTGTGTATTTTTTTTTTCTCTGCTTGGATCTATGGAAGTAAGCAGCTTCTTCCACCATTGATGGAACTTCCCCTTGGATTTGTATGCCCAAATAAATCCCTTCTTCCCCTAAACTGTTCCTGGTTTGGATGTTCATCCCAGCAACCTGAAACTACCCACAACATAGAGTGTAGCTCAGTGGTAGAGTACCTGCTTAGCATGAATGAAACCCTAATTTTAATCCCCAACACTGCCAGAAAACCCCCAAATCTGAAAGCATACATCTACATGAAAACAACACACAAGTTCATGACATCACTGTTAGTAGCCAAAAAGCAACCCAAATATCTGCCAGGTGGTGAATAGATAAGCAAAGTCCATACAATGGAATATCATTTTGCTGTAAAAAGGAGTGAAATCTGATATATGTCACACTTGGATGTTCTTGAAAACATTTCGCTAAGTGAAAGGAGCCAGTCACAATATTGTATGAATATGGATATGAGGCTTCCTTGCAAGGGTGATAAAAATGTTCTCAAGTTACCTGTGGTGGTATTTGCATAACTTTGTAAATACACTGAAAGGCACATTTCACAGAGGTGCATCATATACCAATAAAGCTATTCTTTAAATCATTTGAGTATTTAGAGAACAGGAAAATTCCCCTCAATCTATTCTCTCTGGCTTTTGTCCCTATTTCTCTATGAGTCTCTCATACACCTACTTAGTAGAGCTTCTCTAAAAGAGGGTTTGGTGTCTATCCTGTTTCCCTCAGCTCACACATGTTCTTCAATTCAAACAGCCCTGGCTTCTACTCCTACCACTGCACCTGTCACCTTGTGCTTTCAGGCTTTCTCTCTTTCTCTGTCCAGCCAACCTTCAGTAGCATACTCACCCTGACTCTCCCTGGGTACATTGATGCTTCCTGCCAGTATGAGTGGCCCTGGGAGAGGCATCAGAGTTGCTTACTGACTGGAATGTGTTTGCTTTCCTCTTTGATTTAGAGTTCTGGTGGAGAGTCACTTTTGTGTCTCATCTGTTTGTTCCCTTGGCTACAATGTACCCTTGAGACTCAGCCTGGTAAAGTTGTGCATCCAGGTGTAAGTTTGAAAATATTTCACTGTGTGGTTCATGGATTCCTTGAGGGGGGGGGTCATTGTACACTAATACCCCAGTTCATCCACGCAGCTGGGTGGACAGAGTTTTGGGACAGTCGTGAGCCGACGGGCATATCCACCCAGGAGACAGTTGCAGTGAACAGCTCATTTATTATGCGGAAAAAAAGTTGTATATATAGAGGAAAAACTAGAGGTAGGGGCATAAGCGGCAAGGGGATTGGCAGGGGCAGGGTAGTTTGTGGACGTTTCATGAAGGGATTGGCAGGGGTCAGTAACCTGTTAATGCCTGGTTTGCATAGATAAGTTGGGGGTGCTTTATCAGCCCCAAGTGGCAGGAATTACATGCCTTTAGGCATTTAATGGATGGTGGTGGCTGCAGAGGAGCTATGACCTTTAAACATTTATTGCCCAGGCTTGTTATTACAGCTGAGGTATGCGAGCTTTAGTAGACTCAGGCCTGGGAGTGCCTGGGCTTATCAAGGTTTGTTGCTACCTGCCAGGGGCTGGAGTTTTTAGGATAAAAGAAGGTGACAAGGCCAAATTCCTACCTGTCTCAATCTCAAATAAGGATGAAATTATCGGGGTTTCAGGCCAGCCTCAACTTTCCTTTAACCCTATTTTCCCCATGCCCCTCAGCAGGAAAGAAGTATGCTCAAGTCTTCTGTCACAGTATTTTTGTGGTCCATGTTATAAGCTCCTGCTAAAGGTGGGATGTGCTACAGTAAGGCCTTCTGCTATATCTGGTCTGTCATTCCTAGGGTTCACTCAGTAGCTTCCACATAGGGCCTACTCACCTTGCACCATTGACATCAAAGTTGCTGATCCTTATATGTATCAGGCACTGTGACAGTGTTCTACCCACATTCACATTTCCTTTTCATGCCATCCTTCCAGGTAGATGAGGTAACTTATCCCCTATTTACTGATGAGGAAACCCAGGATAAGGAACTTGACTAAGGCCAATTAGCTGGCTGTGGCCCGGCTGGCATTTGAACCTATCTCTGTCACAGAACAGGTTTTAAATGTTGCCATATGAAACTTTCTCAAGTCACTTAAAAGTGGTCACTTGAGAGTAACTTTTTTTTTTTGGTTTTTCGAGGTAGGGTCTTGCTCTAGCCCAGCCTACCTGGAATTCACTATGTAGTCTCAGGGTGGCCTTGAACTCATGGCAATCCTCCTATCTCTGCTTCCCAAGTGCTGGGATTAAAGGCATGTGCCACCATGCCCAGCTACTATTTTTTAAGGAAAATAAAACAAAGGGTAGCTTTTACCCTTCTGCCTTTAAGACAGGATAGAAAACCAGTTACATCAGTTACATGATAACACTGCAGAGGGATAGTGTAGTTCCACAATTATTGCCCTTGCTGAGGGGTACCTGTGACTGTTTCTCTAAGTGCATATATGCACACACCCTTGCAGGACCCCATATGTTCACCTGCAGTAAGGTGCCTTTGCCTACAGTAGACGAAGCAGAAAGTCAGGTGTCTGTCTGCTCCACCATTCTTCCACCCCTTCTTATGTGAGCTCTCTTGCTGGTCCTGGAGCTTGCCATTTTATTGCAAGCTCTGGCAATCTGGGGATCTCTGCTCCCCTATGGAACTGTGATTATAGATGTGCATGGCCATGCCCAGCTGTTTATTTGGGTCCTGGGGATTAAACTCAAGCTGTCTCTCAGGCCCTCATGCACAGAAAGTACTCTTAACTGCTGAGACATCTCTCCAGCCCCCTGCTTGCATTTGCAACTCATGAGAGTTTAGCTTAAAACTTTAATGGGTAAGAGAACATCAGTCATAATTTGGGACGTTGCCTCTCCAGCTGTCACTGTTGGAGGACAGACACTGAGGTACCCCTGGTTGTTCCCCTACTACAGGCCTTCATGCCCAGAGGACTGGCAGACAAAAGAGGACCTGAGGAATGTGATGCAGTTGCCCTTTTAAGTCTCATCAATTCCTGTGATCACTTTGTGATTGATCGAAAGAAAGTTACAGAGGTAAGAGCTGTCTGCTTGAGACCAGACATTGAGTCCCTTGGGTCAGCACTGTGAAGGCCCACAGTAAGACTTCCCATGATGCTAAGCAAGCCATGCAGGCAGAGCACAATAGCCGCCAGAACAGTAGTGTGCAAAAAGGGTAGACCTTGGCCCAAAGTTAGTATCAAGAAGATTCATATGCACCTGCCAAGATGCCCAGTTACTGCAAATGAACTCCCAATGCATGCACCACTTTTGTTCATCTGTATTTACTTGGGTACTTGGGAATCAAACCTGGGTTGTTAGGCATTGCAAGCAAGCACCTTAACCACTAAGCCATCTCTCTAGCCTTGAAACCCAATTTTTAAATTTGTGATAAAAATCAGAATTTCCAAGCTTGTCTTGAAAAACCAGACCTGCCTGGTGGCATGGGGGTCAAAGGGCTCCCATGCCAACAAGCCACAAGTTGAATAGAAGCTTCTCCCTTAGAACATCCATTCTCCATTTCACTCAAGCCCCAGCTCTCTTTGACCCCTTACTGTTGACCCAATTTATATAGCTGACCCTGGAAGGCATTTCAGTTTGTGACCCAGCAGGGACT
Organism: Zapus hudsonius; assembly: GCA_004024765.1. Taxonomy (NCBI): domain Eukaryota; kingdom Metazoa; phylum Chordata; class Mammalia; order Rodentia; family Dipodidae; genus Zapus; species Zapus hudsonius. The sequence goes on along the minus strand of PVHP010007748.1, from coordinate 12,643 downwards.
TCATACTTTAAAATATGCTCTGGACAGGATGAAATTAAACACAGATCTGATTTGGGGCCTGGAGGGCTGCATTGTCCTCTGTGCCCATATGAGTACACACCAGATCATGTAGTGGACCCAAGGAAGGTTCACCCCTTCTCATCTGGAGGACACACTTATTGATTTTGTAATTAACAAAAACTGTCTGTGATTTTCCCCCCTTTGGAACCACAAGATCGCAGTTTATCCTATTGACTTTGAAGTCTTTTGTCTTTTCTCTTTTTGTAGGTGATTAAGTGTCGTAATGAGATAATGCATTCTTCAGACATGAAAATATCATCTGTCTGGCTTCGAGATTTTCAGGTGAAAATTCAAAATTTTCTAAATGAGTTCAAGGATATCCCAGAGATTGTGGCAGTATACTCCAGAATAGAGCAGGTAAAAATCTTTACTTATTTACTTGTTTATTTACTGATATGCTTATTATTTTTTTTAAAAAATTTAAAGAGTATGGAGAAATTTCTCAGTGGTTAAGGTGCTTGCCTGCTAAGCCAATGACCCGGGTTCCATTCCCCAGTACCCGTATAAAGCCAGATGCACAGAGGCGCATGCATCTGGAGTTCATTTGCAGTGGTTGGAAGCCCTGGTGCATTCATTCTCTCTCTCTCTCTCTCTCCCCTCTACTTACAAATACATAAAAATATATTTTTAAAAAATTTTAAAGACTAGCTAAGGGCTGGAGCGATGATTCTGCAGTGAAGTGCACTTTATGTGCAGGCCAGAGGGCCTGAGGAGGCCTGAGACTGCAGATCCCATGTAAAGAGCTGGGCATGTAAGCACGGTCCCATAGTGGAGCAGAGACCCAACAATCGCTGGAGTCTCACAGGCTCTGGAATCAGTAAAGAGCCTGGCTCTAACAATGCTGGGCAGAAGAGCAATGGCTCAAGCAGGACATCTGATGTTCAGCTCTGCGCCATAGGCAAGCATCCTGCTATATGGGTGCCACCCCCACACACACACACATACAAAACAAAAGCCTAACTCAATACATTTCTGTTATATATAAAAGTAATTTTTAAAAAGGACTGGCTGGCCTGGAACATACTATATAAACATGATAGTCTTCCTGCCTCTGCTTCCTGGGTGCTAGGATTATAGGCATGAGCCACCACACCCATCTCAAATCAGAGAGAGAGAGAGAGAGAGAGAGAGAGAGAGAGATTCAATATTCCATTTAAACCAATTTTTGTTTGTTTAGTGATAGAACATAGGTCATCCTCACAAATGCAAGCTGATTATTGTACCCCTGACCACATCTCCCACTGTTGCAGTCAGCTTTCTAGTTGCTGCACAGAAAAAACCCAAACAAAAGCGGCTTGTGAAGGAATGGGTTTATTTGGCTTATGGACTCGAGGGGAGACTCCATCCTGGCAGGGAAAACAACAGCATGAGCAGAGGGGTGGACATCACCTCCGCCACAGCACTGCAAACAGTGGCAGGAAGGTGTGCCAAATACTGGCAAGGGGAAGCTGGCTTATAACCCCATAAGCCCACCCCCAACAACACAACTCCATTGAGGTTGTAAAATCCAAACTGCCATCAGCTGAGGATCAATTACCCAGAACACATTCATTTGTTTGTGGGGGACACCTGGATCAAACCATGACACCTGCCTTCATTTATTTTATCCTGACTTTTTGTCTAGTGCTACAGAAGGAACCTAGGGACTTCTCCATGCTAGGCTAGGCTGGGATTCCACCACTGAACAATAGCCCCAACCCTGAACTAAATTTTATAATTTTGCATAAAGAAAAGAATGCTGATATAAAATCTGGAATTATAGTGAGCTGTGAAGCTTTTCTGTAATAGTGTGTTGTCAAAATAGATCAAATGAATGGTGTAACTAGTGGGATTTATTTTCCATTGGGGAAGTTCAGTGGTCAGGGGGTGTGTCATAGTTGTAGAATTCTTGCCTGTGTCTTAGGTCCTGAGTCCCATCCTCAACACTAAAAATAATAACAATAATATATTTTAAAATGAAAATTATTAAAGCTCCCAAATAGAAAAGCCAGGCATGGTGGTACATGGTTTTAATCCCATCCTCGGGTGGTCGAGGTAACAGATAGATGTTAGTTCAAGGCCAGCCTGGGCTAGAGTTGAGACCCTGTTTCAAAAACCATTGTTTTCCAAATTATTGTTTAATATATCTGTGTTGTCATTCCACAGCTGTTGACATCTGACTGGGCTGTTCACATCCCTGAAGGAGATGAGCCAGATGGGTGTGAATGTGAAAAAGGAAGTGACTTGAGTGCAAGCCAAGTAAATGAAATCGAAATGGAGTTACTAAAGGAGAAACTGCAGGAGCTGTATCTTCAAGCAGCAGAGGAGGAGGTTTCGCCCGAAGAGGTAAAGAAAAGTATTGCATCTAAGAAAAGGAGTCATTTTGACACAGAGCCACTTAGGTTTCTAATTTACAAACCAGTGTATTTCCAGACATGAATATGCTATTCACCTAAATTGATGTGTTTTAACAGATATTTTCATTTAGCAAACATTTGTGGACCTACTATGTGCCCCAAAGGGAATAATGTGGTATGGGCTACAACTGTTATGGATAAGATGCCTTGGGGGTTTCTCTGCCAGTCGTGGGGAATCACAAAAAAAAAAGGAGAAGAAGGTACTATTGAGCTGGAACTCAAGGATTCAGTAAGAGTTCAGAAGATTGTCAGGAGAGGAGGGATGCTCTTGGCAGGGGACCAGCACTTGAAACCGCACAGAAGGCTAGCTTAGGCCTGGGCACAGGGGAGACAAGCTCAGGAGGTATAGTCAGGTACTGTGGGAGGGTCAGGTAAAGCCACGCATTGCAAGGTTTTCTGTGCCATACCAAGGAGTTTGGGCCTTATTTAAGCAGTAGGGAGCCAACCAGTGTTAAACAACAAAAGCAATAGAGTCAGGTGTAGCTTATAGCAGCTGGAGGTTGGACAAGTAGCCAGATACTAGGCAGAGGCTGGTGGAGTCAGGAAGGAGCCAGATTTGGAGGCTTTTCTCGGCAAAGCTGAAGGATCTTAGTGACCAGGTAAGTTACTTGGGGTGTGGCTTGAGGCTAGTGGTGGTGTCAGTCTTGGCAGGGCCAGGAGGCTCGATCCTCCTTTAGCTGCAGGGTCTAAGTAGCTAGCAAGCATAGGAAGGTTTCTATTCTGGGTCTAGTTGGGTTTGCATCCTTTCACCCTCTGGCTCCTTGTCTAAGGAAAGTGGGTTTCTGCTTACCTCATTAAACACAGGGAAGTATTTATTTAAACAAAGTGTGTCTTCCTCTAGTCATGCTGTGCTCCTTCCCAGAAGTATGCCTGTCTAATTATTTTGACTTTGCTCTAATGCATTAGTCTAACATGATGAGCTCTTTTACCAAAGGACCACGCCCTCCTGGTGTTTTCTAATGATGTCTTAGAATGGCAGTGGGCTGCAGCGGGCTGTATTTTAAGTAGCATTAGAGCCAGCCTCCATTTTCTTGCTGCCATTACTGCTGCTTCGAAGCAGGATAGAGCAAGAAGGGCAATGTGGGCAGCAAGCTCATGGCCCTTGAGTCATCAGTGGCTTGCAGCTCTCTTACCTGTGTGACAGAGCGAGTACAGTAGCTGTTTGAGGGGTAGCCAGCTCTGGCTGTGAGTTTTTCCACTGGCTGCTGCTGGAAGGAACTTAGCAACCATCTTGCCATTGCCTGCCTCTGTGATCCAGGGAGCTGGCCCAGAGCTCCACTTTCTGTCCCATGGCTTCCACTTACTATGCACCAGGGCTGACATGACTAAGGCTGTGGTAATTACACATCTAACACCAGTTGTCTGTTGAAGACAGGAAATAGGGTTAATTACCTTGTCCTGGATCACAAAGTCTCTACATAGAGATAATAAATGCCTATATTTCATGCTTTCTGTCCAGAAGAGTGTGGCATAATTTGATTTCAGGTGGTAAAGTGGACAGAGATGGTATGCACAATAGAAAGCTCAGAGCCAAGCCAGCGGCTCTGGCTTAAGTGACTGGAAGAGTGAAGTTGCCCAAAACCCTTTACCTAGAACACTAGACAAGCATTAGTAGGCAGGCTTTGAACAAATTGAACATTTGTTAAGTTGATGTAGGAAGGAAAGAATATACCAGACACAATGCTAAATGCTTTCAGTACATGATTTCTAGTCCCCCCCAAAACTACTAGTTGGTATTAATGTGCATACATAGAAGTAGGCCCAGAACCATCCTAGCCAAAGTCAAAGCTGAGCCTCAGTGTCCAATCCTGTATGCCTGCATTCTGTAATTCTCTACAGCTGTCAGTTTGTCATCTCTACTTCCTCTTCTCCTCTACATAGAAATATACAAGCTTTCCCCATTCTTTGTAAAAATATTTTTATTTATTTATTTTCAGAGGGGGGAAATGGGCATACCAGGACCTCCAGCCACTGCTAACAAACTCCAGATGCATGTGCCATTCTGTGTATCTGGCTTTATGTGGGGATCCAACTCAGGCCATCAGGCTTTGCCAGCTAGTGCCTTTAACCTCTGAGCTGTATCTCCAGCCTTTTCTCATTTGTTTTGGTTTGTCTCTGTTGAGACAGGGTCTCATGTTGCCCAGGCTGGCCTCAAATACATTATTTAGCCAAGATGACCTTGAACTCCCGATATTCTGGCCTCAACCTTCCAAGTGCTGGAATTACAGGCACATGCTGCCACACTCATAGTGTTCTTAATAATTTTTAATGAATGAATTTTGCTGAGGCTGGAGCCCAAGGCTTTGTGCATGCCAGAGAAGTGCTCTACCGTGGAGCCACACCCCACCCTAATACTTTTTGCTGTTTGTTGGATTGGTTGATTCAAGACAGGATCTCTATAGCCAAGGCATTGATTTTTTTTTATTATTTTTTAATATTTTATTTATTTATTTATTTATGAAAAACTGAAAGAGGGAGATAAAGAGAATGGGCACTCCACGGCCTCTAGCCACTGCAAACAAACCACAGACACAGGTAACACCTTTTGTGCATCTGGATTTACATGGGTACTGGGGAGTCAAACCCCGGTCCTTAGGCTTTGCAGGAAAGCATCTTACAGCAGAGCCATTGCTCTAGCTCCAAGAATTGATTTTTTTTTTAAGCCAGGATCACTCTTTGTAGCCCAGAATGGCCTACAACTCATGGTGATCCTCCTGCCTCAGCCTCTCAAGTTCTGGGTTTGCAGGTGTGTGCCACCATGCCTGGCTGAGGGTGCTTTGTTTTCAATAATTCATTTTGATTTTAATTTGCAAACATAACCTGTCCAGGGACAGATGTGGATAGTCAAGATTTCTGTCCCATGCTGGGCTCCTGAGCCAGAGCCAGTGTTCATGTGTTCTGGGGGGAATCTAGTGCCCTGCACATGTAGAACATGCTCTCTGCCACTGAACTACACTCGCCAGCCCCAGAAGCCAGTCTTTAAAAAATAATTATTTATTTGCACATATCAGGGCCTCTTGCACAACATTTTTGCACCTGACTTTCGAAGGCAAACAAATGCCTTTAACTGCTGAGCCATCTTCCCAGTCCCTTCCCAGGAGCCAATCTTGAAGCTAAGTTTTTCATATGTTGATCTGTGCTTTGTATGGTTTCCTCTTTCAGATCTCAAATCAAATGGAAGTGGTAAAGGAGTTTCTGAGAAAGAATAAAGACCTTAGAAATGGTCTGACAGAAGATGTGCAGAAGCTAGATAGCCTCCATCTACAGCATCAAAAACTGATTTCAGAGGACACTGGGACCCTGACACCTGAAAGGAAGGCCTGAGGTGAGTTTAGGCATGGGATGTTAAGGACAGACACAATAGCCTTGCCTCTTTGATGGCTGCTCTCTTACATGAGGCAATGCTGAACACACAACCTCATCTGCTTTCTCTGGTTCCTCACTGTTTCCCAGGACACTAAGCCTTCATGCCCTTTCTCTAGTTAATGCTTCTCACATCTGCGAAGCAGCAACTCCCTGGAGTCACTTGTCTGTTCTCAGGTGAATCTACACATATTTATAACATAGTCAAAGTGCTTTGCTCTTTGGAATGATGCCAGTGAAGCCTGGCTTTTATTGTAGCGTTAATAGCAATTGACTAGTGTCCATAGGAAAACTGATTAACATAAGTCACCATGTTATCGGTATTTTACTTCCCTGTCCCCTCAAATAAAGAACATGAAAACATTCTCTTTCGTTTTAGGTTAACCTTTGACAAAAATCAGGCATGTTTTGTAAAAGTTGCCGTTATTTCCAACTCGGACATCCACTTTTGTACAAAAGGGAGAAATTTCTAGAGTAATGAATCCAAACAAAAGGAGTTTTTGTTGTCCAAGGCTTTCTTCTGATTCTCCAGGAATATTTTTTCATATTCATAAACTTGGTGTCATAGTCAGTCACACACTGCTGGGATGAATCTCCAAACCAGGCGCAATTTTGGGGAGGAAAGTATTGCAGTAACAGACCCAGGGGAAGTTAAGGAAAAAAGGCTGGCTCCCTTTCACAGAAGCAAGCAGAGACAGAAACTCACCACCAGCACCTCAAGCAGGCACATTGTAATTCACAAAATGCAGAACTGCCAGACCTGGCGTTCCGGCTGCTGTTTTGCATATGTATCCCTAGAATTTCGCATCCAATTTAGAAAGGGTGTCATGACCCCAGAAGGCCAGGCCAAAGTGACACTTCCTCCAGCCAGAAGCCTGGAGACAATTAACAATTTAATAAACACAATTATAATAAATTCTATTGGGGGACATTTATTCAAAACTACCACACTTGGGCTTGAGTGATGAATACTAAGCATAAATATTAGATACTGCCAGGCATGGTGGCACACACCTTGACTCCCAGCACTTGTGTAGCGGAAGTAGAAAGATCACTGTGAATTAGACGCCAGCTTGGGACTACAGAGTGAGATCCAAGTCGGCCTGAACTAGAGTGACACCCTACCTGAAAAAGCCTAAAAGAAAATTAGATACTAAAAGACAATATTAAATATTCTTATTCCATATCTTGCAATCACCAAGAACATTTTGCTGGTTCCAAGGAATGTCTTTTATGGTCTTGAACTATAGCTGCTTACATGGTAAAAGTTGTGGGACAGGTCTGCCCCCTGCCACATCGTTTCCAAACCATGGATTTAGATGAAACATCTGCATTGTAGAGCGAAGGTGTGAAACATGGGATCAAATGGAATCTTGGTTCACTAACCAATTGAAGACCTGTGTCTGACTTTAGGAACTTTGCATACAAACCCTTCTGTTCTATGTCGTGTCTAGTTAGCTTGCCCTTATCTACCCAGCACACGCTTTATGAAGTGTCAACTTGGTGCCAGACACTGAACTTGATGCAAATATAAGGAGAGGTAAGGTGTGGGTGATAATAAGTTATCATCTTTTGTATTTATTTGTTTGTTCTGCTAAATCAAAGGTTTTGCTCAGAAAACTTTATACTAGTAAGTAACATTTAATTACATTGAAACAGAAAGGAAGGCATGCCAAGAGGGCTTTAAAGCAGATGTAGCCTACAGAAAGACACGAACCTGTGAACATCTCTTCAACAGAACTGTGTGTTTCGGTGCAAGGTGTGCACAAACAGATATGCACTGTAGCACTGTGACCCAGCCATTTGTTGGGACCCAGCCTGGCTGAATATCTGAGCTAAGTTTTAGAATATCATATACAGCCGGATGAGGTGGTTTACACCTTTGGGCCTAGTGCAGGTGTGATGGCATAGCACCTTTGATCCTAGCACGCCTCTGCCCCCAGGAGGCAGGGGTGATAGCCTTGATCCTGTTTGTTAATGCTAATGAGCTTTGATCCTGCTTGCTGAGCTCCCTTGTGAAAGAGATAAGGCAACAATGCAGCCTTTAGGTTATATATAGGTTGGATACTGAAATAAAATTTGAGATTTGCCCTGACTTACCTCCCGGCCGCATGTGTGTGGTTCTCCGGCCATGCATTCACCTCTCCCCGATGGAACCCGTCTCCTGCTGGCAGGCTAGACTTGGGCTACCTCACAGGGGGCCAAGGGTCCATGCCCCTTTACCCACCATCTGGTGACCCGAACCCGAACATGGACATGAAGACTGGTAAGAGATCCCCTCTGTATTTTCTGTTCCCTCTTCTTCCCTACCTGACTGGTTAGTCTTGTAGGCACACTTTTACTTTCAGTTCAGTCGGCTCACCTGGCACGTCTGCGTAAGGGGTGGCCGCCCAAGATGTGGAGCTAGGGGTGCACTTTCTGATAGTGCTACCCCAGTCCCAAGACACCATGTGGACATACGGCCGAGGCCTAACGAACCTTGGAAGTCCCCCACTAAGCACAAGAAACTCTGCTCCGCAAACACCTCTATCCTGTCTTTTCCTTTCACTTTCTGTCCTCTAGTGGGCTTCCTTCATGGCTGTGGGACAACTGATATCTTTTGCCTGGGGCAAGTCTCCAGGATTGACTGAAGGTCTCTGGCTCTCTGTTGGAACCCCAACAGCCCATTACAGTGTGGACAATTAGCCTTCTCCCCCGCCCCGCCCACCGCTCAGTGGCCTCCCGGTGCCGCGTTCTGTGCTTGCCCCAAGCTGCTCTTCTCCACTCTGTTCCTCTTTTGAATCTCGCTGCTTCTCCCAGTTCTATACTTGTTCGTTTTGTCCATCTGAGACCCTAGTGGAGTCTCCTGCTGATCGGACGCTAATCGGAATCTAGGTGAATGAGATCCTTTTGGCCAAGGATAAGGCAACAGAAAAGTCACAGGACCCAGCACTCAAGGTGCTGTGTGATATGCCAAAAGATTGGGCCTGAAGGTCTGGGAAAAAAGACCACAGTCCTAGGGCAAGCCCACATTTTTGCATAAAAATGTTAATGAGGCCTGCATTCTTAGTATCCTAGCAACAGAGGTCATATATAAATATTTAGGTTTACTTGAGTTTACTTAAGTTTAATTCAATAGACTTAATTTAAATTATAAGGCTTTATCTCTGTTTATACAGATGTAAACTGAGTTAAGCCTCATGGCACATACAATATCTCTGATACTTATGGATTTGGTACAAGGAAATCTTCATTTTGGGTTATATTTCTCTAACTATATATGCTACAGAATTGATGTTTTTCAGCCAGTCTAAAACACAGGTCTTTCCGCCTTGTCAGAAATCCAGGTGCAGGCCCCCTGGGGCTGGAAACAATGGTCACTCAGGCAAGGTAGAGGGCTCACCCCAGGGAGTACTAACAGCCTTTTGTTTGAAGGAGACCAGCAGCTCGAGAAATTGATTTTTGCCTTATGGTCTTTGCCTTTTTTGCCTAAGAAATCCAATATGGCCATGAAGCCTTTCCCCAAGAGATGGCCGAGACCCCATGGGGCTTTAAGGGAAGGCCCTGCAGACTAAATTCAACTGATTTGGTTTCTGGTCAATTTGTGATTGATGTGATTTCTGGTCAATTTGTGATGGATTTGGTTTCTGGTCAATTTGTAAAGCTTTTTTCCTCTATAAAACATTCATTCAAAGTGAATTAAGCCTTGTAATTAATACATGTGATAATTTTACAGAGCTGAGGCAGGAGGATGGCAGATATTATTTTTTTTAGTCTACCTCAATCAGTTTGAAAAATTCTATCTAAGTTGGTTTGTCAGAGATATTCAAAAATTATCAAGGTAGCAAAATTGTTCCAAATATAATGAAGGTAAAAGTTATATCAGGGACCATTATTTTTAACCTATGCTTTAAAAATATATATTATAGAACTTACTAAAAGCTTATTTATAAGAGATATCTTATACCAATAAATTATAAAATCTGGATATATCTATACTAATAAATATTAATATTATTAATTAATATTATTAAATAATATTAAATTGGCATATGGGTTGCCAATTTTCTTAAAATTGCATCCATAGAGATATTGCATATCTAATATTTCCTATTAATAAGGATGTCTAATTCTTATTACTTATTTTATATAATTTAATAAATAGTTAAGTCAACTTGGCACAATTTCTCTTAATCCTATAAAGAGTAAAAAACTAAGTTCTGTAGATAAATATGTGTTGGATGCCAGTTCTATAAAAGCCAGCTATATGTACTGCTTCTCAATCTTGGACTAAACAATAAAAGAAATCAAGATATTATTGCGCTCAATCTGACTCTGTATTCAAAAGAGCTCATTGGATACAGACCCAGAAACAGACATGTTTCCCAATGCTTCTTCATGGACCAGACTGGCCCTCTGGTTGGTGACGAATATAAGGGAAAATCATAACGCAAAGAAATTCATCTTTGTGATACTAAGTCCATGATTATGTGGGTAAACTGAGTCAACAGAGAAAAACATAAGATTTCTTTTCTCATCTATGCTAAATGGTTAGAGACATTGTCTGCTGTGCTATATGTCTTCTGCTTGCTTATAAATACAAAATAGGAGGAAGAATACCCCTAGAAAGTGTCTTACTTACAGGCCTATGTTAAGGATCAGGCTGCTCAATGGTTAGAGATACTTTTCAATGATTATACTCATTTGGCATTCTTAAAAAAATCTACTAAGTTTTGGTGAAATTACAAATTTCTATGCTATATATAGTAATTGCTAAAGATATTTGCTTGGTCTCTTAATAAGAAAATTAATTTTGGGTTTTGTCAAAAAGACTGGTCACAGCAAGCTTTAGGAAAAGAGTGACTGCCACAGGTCAGCTTTAAGTACTAAATGATTCTCTAGCCTAAGTTTTTATAAAACAGAGTACAGCTGTTTTTTTTTGCTTGTGAATCCATGTAAACTGACCACTGCTACCACTGGACTTGATCACTCCAGTTATAGTTTTTGACTCAGTGACTAAATTATTCATGGGTTAAGAAATATACAAAAAGAACTCTTAAGGTACTTGCCCAGGCTAACTATATTTGTTTGCCAATATGTAAATTATTGGACAAATTAAGTTTTTAAGATAAAGGTTGCTTACTAGTATTTTTTAATATTTTATTTATTCATTTTTTATTCATTTTCAAGAGGAGAGAGAGAGAGAGAGAGAGAGAGAGACAACAAACACCAGGGCCACCACCTTGTGGGTCTGGCTTATGTGGGTCCTGGGGAATTGAACCTGGGGCCTTAGGCACTGGAGGCAAGTGCCTTAACCGCTGAGCCATCTCTCCAGCCCGCTTACTAGTATTAATTTTCTAAAATGAGGTTCTCACATCTAAAAACCTTGTGGGTTTAAAAAAAATGGTTTCTGCGGGTAGATGCCTAGTAGAGGGATAGCTGGGTCCATTGGTAGTTCTATGTCCATTCTGTCTAGGAGTCTCCACACTGCTTTCCATAGTGGTTGAACCAGTTTGCAATCCCACCAGCAGTGAATGAGGGTTCCTTTTTCCCCGCATCCTCGCCAACAGCGATTGTTGTTGGTTTTATTTATGATTTATTTGTTCATGCTAATGCTATCAAATGGTCACATCATTGGACTTATATAACTTAAAAGTTTTATTTCAGTCATTGTGCCTTCTATCCTCCTATTAGATAAATATGTTGGATTAACTTAATTAAGCTTTTATAAAATTTCTGTCATGGATAAAACATAAAATTGTCTTATATGTATAAGGATCTCTACTATATATCTGGTTAATTAGTGCCTAAAGTTAAACTAACAACATTGGTTATCAAATGTTTTCTCTTTCAAAAACAGATTCACCAAGGGTTATATTAAAATTCAGCTGTTCTAATTTAACAGGACCAGACTGTTTTATTGTGGGTAATCACAGAGGCTCTATCTAAGATATTATTTCAACAATTGTCTTATTTCATGTACTTAAACTAACTCTTTAAGACATATTCCCTACTCCAGGGTACAAGTTCAGACATCTGAGGAAAACTATTTCAGCCTCTAAACTTTGAGTTTCCAAACCCTCCTGGATAATTGGTATGTTTTCAAACATAGATGCTATCTTGTTAGACTGTTCTTGATCTGATGACTTCCAGGTTAGATCTCTATATTTGGACTTATTGCTAAAGATGCTTTCAAAACTGTGTTTTGTCTATAGTAACAGCCATGAGATAATAAATTAATTAAAATGAGCCTACTTCATACTCCAGTTATGGCCTAAACTGTTCCAAATAAGTAAATGTAAGGTTGGATCAGTCAATTTAAATACCTATATGAAATAGTTCTAATCCTATGACTAAATGTCATAAGCCTCCAACCATCAATATGGCTTTTAACAGAATAGAATCTAAAATAAATATATGCTGGACAGCTCCCACCGACATTAAAGGGGTTTTATGACACCAATTTCTGTCCCTGGCTTGCCCCAGGAAAGATTGGAGGATATATTTTTAAATTTCCTTAAATAGTGGTAAGACTAGGTAAACACCTGTTGCAGTCAGCTTTCTAGTTGCTGCGCAGAAAGAACCCAAACAAAAGTGGCTTGTAGAGGAATGGGTTTATTTGGCTTACGGACTCAAGGGGAGGCTTCATTCTGGCAGGGAAAACGATGGCATGAGCAGAGGGCTGGACATCACCTCTGCCACAGCACTGCAAACAGCGGCAGGAAGGTGTGCCAAACACTGGCAAGGGGAAGCTGGCTTATAACCCCCATAAGCCCGCCCCAACAACACAGCTCTAGTGAGGTTCTAATTCCCGAATGCCATCAGCTGAGGATCGATCTATCAGA